>CABHPP010138021.1:0-22211 GCA_902168425.1 Peromyscus attwateri
TGAAGGGGCCTTGGTGGGAAATTCTTGGTCCCCAGAGTGTCTTGCTCATCTTTAAAGCAGGAAGCTGCTGTGGGATGTTCTGTATGGCAAATGTGTTGCTAATAAAACGCTGATTGGCCAGTGGCTAGGCAGGAAGTAGGCGGGACTAACAGAGAGAATTAAAAGAGCAGGAAGGCAGAAGGAGTCACTGCCTGCCAGCCAGCAACCGCCAGGACAAGCAGCATATAAAGATGCCGGTAAGCCATGAGCCACGTGGCAAGGTATAGATTTATGGAAATGGATAACTTAAGATATAAGGACAGTTAGCAAGAAGCCTGCCACGGCCATACAGTTTATAAGCAATAGAAGTCTCTGTGTTTCCTTGGTTGGGTCTGAGCGGCTGTGAGACTGGCAGGTGAAAGAGATTTATCCTGACTGTGGGCCAGGCAGGAAAACTCTAGCTACAGGAAGCCATTTTAATATGGAAATGGAAGTGTTATGCAGAAAGTCCTACTTAAATAGCTCAATGGGGGCTGGAGAGGTAGCTCAGTCAGTAGAGTATTTGCCTAGCATGCATGAAGTTGTAGTCCCACAGACCTATAATCTTCATATTTGGGGGGCAGAGGATAGAGGACTTCAAGTTTAAGGTCATCCTTAGCTCTGTAGAAGTTCAAGGATAGCCCCGGCTACAAGAGATACCTTCTGAAAACAAAACAACAAAAACCAGTGTGTGGGGGGGATTGGAGAGATGGCTCAGCAGTTAAGAGCATGTGTTGCTCCTGCAGAGGACTCAGGTTCCATTCCCAGCATCTACATGGTGGCTCACAACCATCCGTATCTCCAGTTTCTGGAAATCTGATGCCCTCTTCTGGCTTCCATAGTCACTAGGCCTGCACATGGTACACATACATACATACACATATACATACATGTAGGCAAAACCCTCATACATATAAAATAAATAAATCAATTTTAATTAAAAAAAAAAAAGGCACAACGGGCTTTCCCCCCATAACAACCAGGAAACACCTGAGAATAAAAATTGCAAAAGGTAAAGGTCAGTTCTCTCTCTTTGTCCCTCCTGACCTGCCCCATTAGTCTGAAAAGATGCAAGTGCCAGACCAAGGCCTAGAGGGTAAAACGGGTTGGCAGCCTGGAAAGGCTGATGACCGCTGGACTGTGGGGCTGCTTAGTTAGGCCGGGCATCCTTAGGACTGGCATGCCGTCCCTCAGAGACTTCCTGCTGTTCCTGGGAGGACTACTTTTCCCTCCTCAGTACTGGGTTGGGAGCAGCCCAGCCATGCATGATCCCTGGTTGATTGTAATGAGGGGCTGCAGGCTGCAGCAGCCAGGCACCAGATTAGTAACACTGTCTCTGGATCTTATTACAGTATGCTCTTGTGCCCACACCTTCCAGTGTATCGGGCAGAGCCTTTCTTGGAGTGAAATTGCTCTTAAAACTACTGTGGAAGTTGGGAAATGGTGGTACTCTCATTTGATCCTACCACTAAAAA
Source organism: Peromyscus attwateri (assembly GCA_902168425.1). NCBI lineage: Eukaryota > Metazoa > Chordata > Mammalia > Rodentia > Cricetidae > Peromyscus > Peromyscus attwateri. The sequence continues at coordinate 1,494 of CABHPP010138021.1, forward strand.
GGCAGGCCGATTACAAGGAGTTTAAAGGCCAGCCTTGGCTACATTAGTAAGACCCTGTCTCAAAAAAAAAAAAAATTAGGGCTGGAGAGATGGCTCAGAGGTTTAGAGCACTGACTGTTCTTCCAGAGGTCCTGAGTTCAATTCCCAGCAACCACCTGGTGGCTCACAACCATCTGTAATGAGATCTGGTGCCCTCTTCTGGCTTGCAGGAATACATGCAAGCAGAACACTGTAAACATTATAAATATACAACATAATAAATAAATATAAAAAAAGACCAAAAAAAGAATTAAAAAAATTAAATAAATAAAATAAGAATAAAAATACTCTGTAATAAGGAACTTTAAAAAAAATGGGGTAACATGTTTAGAGAGATGGTCAGGCTAATAAACTTGGGCTTAGAGCGCCCATAAAAGGCTCAGCAGTGTCCTGGAGGTAAGCAGGGGACAAGGAATCAGAGGTAGGAGCCATACACCTATTTGTGTGCTCCATCAGGTACCTGCTCCATACTCATTGATTGCCTCCAATCCGTTATATTTGCAGAGCTGGTGGGAGGTGAGTGTTATCTTCCTGGAGACCTTGCTAATTGGCCTTGACCACTACCCTTTCTGCAATTAATGCTCGCACTCCCGGAGCGGCCCTGTGAGTGAGACATGTCTCGGGTGGAAGGAGGCTGAAGATAGCCCTGCTGCTCCTCCCTTGCTGTGAAGGACCCCCTGTCCCCAGAGGGTACCCAGAAGGGTGCTGCTGTGGGGTTGGAGGCCTGTGCCCCTCCTCTATCCTTCCACTCCAATCTAGACAGGGAATGTCTTCATTTCCTGCCTGTCTCGGAGACTACAGCTGAGCCAGGATGGAGAGTAGCAAAACTAAAAATGGCCTCACAGCTACCAAGAATTGGAGTCCTATTTTCAAGCATTTATGTAAGGAGGAAGAGAGGGAAGGAGGGAGGGAAGGAGGGGGAGGCTGGCTTTGGGTACAGCTTGCAGTTATGTGGGCTTGCTGAAGATGGTTGGGCCAGTTTGGCTATGATAACTGTTCAGGGTTATACCTCCTGGCCTAAGCTTGAAGCTAACCTTAATTTATAATCTCGTAAAGCTCGGTGGTTATTAGTCTTTCTTCCCATTTTTGTTCTCTCATTATTATTATTTTGCTATTTTTTCCATGAAAAAAGTATTTCCATTTGGAAAAGGGAGAAGGGAGTGGCTTGTTTGTGTTGTTGTCTATATGGCTTTAAAATACTTGCAAAATAGAGGAGATGAGAAATCATTTCGGACTAAGAAGAATCTAAGTAATCTGAGTTTACATAGCTCAGTGGTAGGGTGCTGTAGGAGTCTCTGGGTTCAATCCCCTGTGCTGCAAAAGCAAAACCCCACCACGTTCTCAAGTTAAGGCGCTGCTGAGATGTGGCGCTTCCCCTGGGTTGAGCCCTTCCCAGCACTGCATGGTTTCTAAATCGTCCCCAGCAGTGGGGCCAAACCAGGAAGACTTGGTTCTTGTCCTGACGCGGCTGCTAACCAGGAGCCACACCTTACCCTGGTGAGCTATATGGCAGAGGTGGGTAGGAAAAGCACCAGGCAGATAACGATGGGGAGGGCTGCAGACCCTTCCATTCTGGAATTTTGGGAGTGTTACTGGCACACGGAACACACTGGGTTTAAAGAAAAAGCAAAAACCAAAAGTCCTGTGTTCACCATGGGTTCTTAAATAACCACCACCTTGGTGAGGCTACACTCTCCCCCAACCCTTTGAGTTACCTTGGTCATTTCTTGCCCTCTTCATAGATTTATTGGTTTCATCCACGGCTTACTGCAAGGTTTTCAATGAAGAGGAGAGGATTCTAATGGGATTTTTCAGAAAAGGAAAATAATTAGGTGGACATATTGTTGAGGGTTTTCCTTCCTTCTAAGGATATGCTCTGTGGATTCAGGGATAGCTCCTAAAATTAATTTCTGACTTCAATAGACCCTGCCAGTGTTGGTTGATTCCTGTGAAATTCATACAAGATGCCTGGAGCCTGGCCTTGCCATCCTCCTGTCCAGGAACGCCAAAAAAGGGAAATAGTTGCTTGGCATTGTTTTGCCTCTAAATTACTTCCTTTTAATGAAGAGATTTAGTTGCATTCTTTAGAGCTGCAAAGATGAGTCCTTCCAGGGTTAACTTTGACATTCGAAGAGCATTGCTGGGCAGGAAAGAAACATAATCTAGGGCCTGATTCTGTCTCAGCATCACAGCCACTTTGAGTAGAAATAAATGCAGCAGGTCACAGAAACCATCTGCCAATACTGGGGCTGGGACCCTGAATACCAGGGATTAAATGGTTGTGGGCTGAGGTTTCATTGTGTCTCATCTATCCCTGACTGAAAGCTGAAGAAGCTGGCAACCCAGATATGCCATAGGAACACATGTAAGCCTGCTCTCTAGCCAAAGGAGAAGGAAAAGGTCAGCTTGGCAAGGTAGAACCCTGTCGAGCATAACTACTTTCCCAGGCAGATATTAGAAAATAAAACTGTTCTCTAAACCCCCACCACTGAGGCCAACCTGACTGGACTCCTGACTTCCCCCACTGCGGGGCTAGAATCAGACACCCTACCCCATCAGAGAAGGCCAAAAGCCTTCCATCCTTGCTAGCTGGGAATCCGTGTCTCCTGCCGGCACCTCACCTTATTCCCTATGTGATGTCAGTGGAGGCCTGTGGGAGCCTGGACTCCCACCATCGTCCAGCAGAAATGAGGCTGCATGCAGCAATGGGTGGAGGACCCTTGGAAAGCAGGCACAAGGCATTCTTGCCCCTGTGAGCCAGGTGAGGAGCTGGAACTGTACCCACAGCAGCAACAGCAGGAAGAGCCAGTGGGGAAGCCATCACTAGCAAGGGGGTGTCTCTCTCTTCCCCTTCTTGGGGCATTGTTACAGGATGATATTAAAACAAAGTTTAAATGCATCTCAAATCTTATAATAGTTTAAAGGTCCTGGGTTTCAATTGAAAGTATTTGCTATAGGAGGAATAAGAAAAATCTCACTTAAAAAAAAACTTTATTATAAAAGGCTTGCAACTAAAAAAAAAATCAATGAAATTAACCAGACCTGAAGGCTGTACATCTCAGTGGACTTCTATACAGCTGGAATAGCCATTCTGAAGATGGGAAGGTGAGACTAAACTCTCACTTGGAGAGGAAGACAAGAAGGTAGTAAGTGTCTCCCCCAGGATGCCAGACCTGTTAAAGTTACCTGACAAGGACTTTAAGGAGGTAGTCATAAAAATGCTCTTAGAGCAGTCACAAATACGCTTGTTTTTATTTTCATTTTGAAATCGCCTTAGTATGTCGCCCAGGCTGGTCTTTGACTCCTGGAGTCAATGACCCTCCTGCCTCATTCTCTTTAAGTGTCACTATGTCTGACTCTTGTCTGAACAAATAAAAAAAGTAGAAAGTAGAATCATAAGGAATGAGTATGAACCAGACAGAAATCTTAGAACCAAAACATTTGACAGTTGAAATGAGCTCACCAGAAGGGCTCAGAAGCGAATAGTTGTTGCTTTATAAATATTGCTGACTGAGTTGCAAGTACAGGCAGAATAGATTGTGACTACAGATGTGGCTTAATTTAATGTTCATGTTGTAAAAAAAAAAATTCACCACCCCCAAATCAAATCACACTTTAAATATATTATATGTTGCTATTTAAATAGTGCTTATGGTAAACATTTATATGTTGAAAATAGGCATCTAAGTATTTGGACTTTAAACCTTGAACATATTTCTGTTCGTCAGCTGGAGAATAGCTCCAATGGATGCCAGTGGGGTTAGGAGGCAACTAATGAATGTGGTGAACCCAATGTGTTCGGGGTAATGTCCTTGCCAAAACACAGAAAGGAATGTGCTTTTCTTCCACGATGATCAGACCACAGGTGACTCAGAGTCAGGGTGCTTCAAAGACTCAGGGTTTGAGGAACAGGTGTCATATATATATAAAAGTTTCAACTATGGTAGCAAAATGTTTGGAAAATGTGTCCATTTAGGGCTGTTTGTAAACTCTTGAACTATTTAGTAAAGAAGTTCTGAACCTGCTATGTTTATGTTTCTGAAGGGGATCTTAGAAAATAAATTAGTCTCTCCATTCTGTGCTATTCTAAATAGGCCGTTTAGAACGTGGGAGGGTAGTGAACAGCCATTATGAAAAAGAATCTTTAAATAATAGTGCCAATTTAGATATAACTGAAATCTTGTTGTCTGTAAAATTGTTTAAATTGATTAATATTGCGTACTTGTAGGCCAGTCTAAGCCAGTCTAAATCTGCCTCCAGTGTTGAATTGATGTTACATCAAGGATTAGGAGGGTGAACGTCAACAACTATAACTGCTTGTACAAGATCAAGCCAGCCAAATTCCCAACAGGGATGGATGGGGTAAGGACCCGTGAGGTTCCAGCCTTAGCTGAGGAGCTGTTGGCAGTTGATGGCTTCTGGGAAAAGGAGAGTCAGTTTCCTGCTCTCATCTATGGTCCTACACCTCCCCACACATAGGCAGCACTAAATGGACAGTGGGTGTAAATAAAAGAGCACGTGATGTCGGGAGGGAAAGCCGGTAGATAGGGAAGGAAGTGAAGAGGAGGAAGGGGGTAGACTTGATCAAAACACATTGCATGCATGTATGAAATTCTCAAACAAAATATTTAAAGGAAAAAGTATGCGCTTGTGTGTGTGTGTGTGTGTGTGTGTGTGTGTGTGTGTGTGTGTGTGTTTCTCTGGGTAAGGCTGCTTGCTTCTTCTGATGTTACTCTCTGGGCCTGAACGTGGTCTTCCGTAATCTCTTGGAGAGCTTCCAAACCTCCATGTTTTGAGAGTGGCCAGCCATCCTGTGCCTTCTGGTTAAAACTCCACCTCCCTAAAAGACCTCATTCATTGACGCACTGTTTCCCTGCTCTCTCGAGTCTGTTGTTCACAGATGAATGCGATCTCCCCCAGTTTCCCTTGACAACACTGTGTGTCTGTGACAAAGACCAGGAAAGGTGGTGCAGGAGTCTCTGTCCCTGCTCTGGGGAGTCAGGCCCGAGGGAAGGTGGTTGGTTGCTGACCCCGGGTGCTTTTCCTACTCACATTAGGGTGCTGCTCACTTCTTCAGGCACTTCAGTCTGAGTTTTCTCAACCCCATTCTCCTCCTCATCCGTAGCTGCTTCTGTGGTCACAGTAAGTTGATCACAGCCAGAATGAATATCCTTTTGTGAGTCAGTGCAAATGCGCTAGTCAACTTACCTGATACACAGGTTCAGTCCCCAGCCCCTCCCGGAGGAGCCTGGGACTACATTTCACTTGGGTTGGAAAGCATCCTCCTCCTATTTTGAAGGTTTAGCTTTGCCTTCTTCTCTGTTGTATTCCTCCTTTCCACTCCTCTGGACTGATTGATATATATATATACATATAGCCTCCTTCCCCTCCCCTTACTTTCTCTAAGGAAATTTAGAGTCTGCTTGTGCTCCCATGAGGCCTTCTTGGCTCCTTCTCATCCTCTGTGCCTGGAGAGACACTTTCCTAAAGTGCTTGGAGGAAAGTGATCAGACCAGACACATGACATTTGCCACTTGTCCTTTTGAAGCAATCAACTCTGAGCCTCTTAGAGGGAAAAGACCAGGAGCAAAATGCATGTGTTTGCATATGCAGCAGCAGCACAACGTGTGCCCTGGTTCTGTCCTGAGGACAAGCCTAACTTATTCATTTACAGCTTCTTTTATTGCAGAAAAAGGAGTGGACGTGGGATGAGAGCAAGATGCTGGTGATGCAGGACCCTATCTACAGGTAAGAGCCCAGCCCAGCTCGCAGGAGGATGCTGAGCCCTAGGGACCCTTGCTGTCTCCTGGAGCCATCTCTGATGCTGGTGGGTGCAGACCAATTTAAATAAAGTACTAATGCCTTTCCCCTCTGAGACCTGATACTTCTGTGGATGTAAATGTCTTTGAGATTAAAAGTTTTTCTGGTGATGAATTGCCTTGAGGGAGGCTTGAAGGATTTCTCCTTGCTATTTAATTCAAATGGCCACATTGTAATTGGAGACCTTTTCAATTTGTGCTGATTTTTGTGCTACTTGAAATTCCATAATTGCATAGATATTGATCATGGGAAGTGGGATAACTGAGTTAGCCCATCCCCCACACTTCCAACTTCCCAGTTGCTGTCTCTTCCACTTTTCTTCCTCCTTAGAGTTTGAACATAGAGAAGAGGTTTTGATCACGTGAAAAAGCAAAATGTCCCAAGGAAACCTCCAGTACAATGTGTGGCCTGAACGCTTATGATCCTCCAAAATTCATCTGTGGATATGATATCTTAACCCTCAAAGTGATGACATTAGGATGGGTGGTATTTGGAAGTAATTAGGTCATGAGGATAGATGTTTGGGATTAGTACTCTGGTAAGAGAGGTCCCAGAGAGCTATTAGCTTGCTCCTATCACCAAACAAGGACAGGTCTCTTAGGTGCCATCGCTGAGCCAAAAAATAGACCTTCATCAAATACTGAGTTTGCAGTCCCTTGATCTTGGACTACACAACCTCTGGAACTGTGAAAAGTAAAATGTTGATGTCACAAGCCATCTGGTTTATGGTGTGTTATTGTAGCAAATTGAAATGACACACACTCAGAAGTTGCTTTCACAATTAGATTGGTATGACTCCCATAGAAGTCCGATGGCTGCCCCCCATATGTTTTCTCTAGGGCAGAGAAAACCAGTAGCAATAACACACAAAACCCAGGGCTGTCACCAGAACCATGGCATGTTCTTGACTTGTGGGCATCATTCTTCTGTCCTGGATTCTGCAGATCCACCTCATCCCTTCTTGCCGTTTTCTCCACTGGGAGAAGAGTCATCCTTAGGAGAGTTTGGAGAGCTAGAATTGATTTTTGCCTTTGCCAACTCTCAAATTATTGCCATGCATTTGGTGATGAAGTGGATAAGGGTTCTTTAAATAGTTGTTTTATTCTGTGGTTGCAACGTTATTTGTTTGCTTGTTAGCTAGTTCATCACCCTGCTATTAGACTGGAAGGCTCTTTACGGGAGGAACTATCCCTGTTCATCTTTGTATATGTTGTGTCAAGCCTGTGCCTGGCCCATATGAGGCACTTACTGAATGTGCAATAGGTGGTCAGATGAATGCATTAAATTACTATATGAAAATTAGCATAAATTATGGTAATTCACAAGAGGGAACAATTACTTTCTACTTGATTGATGAGAAGATGCTTTAAGAAATAGATTGCATTGGGCTTAGAGACTATAAATAGACAAGCCACTACTCTGTGCATTTTGTAAAAGAAAAAAATGTTATGTGAATATGTGTTGTCTGTGTGTGCATGCCACATGAGTGTGGGTGCCTGTAGAGGCCAGGAGAGGGCAGCAGATCACCTGAAGCTAGAGTAACACTGTGATACAGATTCTGCAAACTTGGGTCTTCTGTCCTCTGGAAGAACAGCAAGTACTTTCAACACTGAGTCATCTTTTCAACCCCCAGGAAGAGGGTTTTTGTTTGTTTTTTGTTTTTGCACCATATACATAAAGCAAAGTGACCTTTTGCAGATGCTGTTCATGATTTTTTTTGAGACAGTGTCTCTGTGTATCCCTGGCTGTCCTGAAACTTACTATATAGACCAGGCTGGCCTAGAACTCACAGAGATCCACCTGCCTCTGCCTCCCAAGTACTCAGATTAAAGGCATGCACAACCATGCCTGACTTGTTCATGAATTTTAATTTTGCCTATTCTTGGTTGGAAGGACTTTCCATTTCATATACTTCAAATAAGCTCTTTACTTTTAAACAGTTTTATTGAGGTAGAATGCCATAAAAAATGAGAATATCTTTAAAACAAATAACTTGGCAAATTTTGATACATAAATACATTTGTGAGACATCATCTTAGCCAAGATAGTAGACTTTGTTGTCACTCGCCAAAGTAACCTTGTGTCCTTCTCTAGTCCTTCCTCACCCCACTCCATCTTCTGCTGACCCCCACACTCCACTATTGAATTTTGAGGGACTTCTGGATAGAAGTCTTTTTCATGTTTTTGATAAATGGATCTCTGTGTTGGAGGCCAACCTGGTCTACAGAGTGGGTTCCAGGAGCCAGGGTTACATAGAGAAACCCCGTCTCAAAAGTACTTTTTTTTAAAAAAAAAAAATGTGTTTTTTTTTAACTTAATTTAATTAATTAATTTATTTGACAGGGTCTCATTATATAGGTCAGGCTGGTCTCAAACTTGCAATCCTCCTGCCTTGGACTGCCAAGCACTGGGTTTATAGGCAGACATTACTATGTCTTATTAAAGTTTCAAATTTTGATGGAAGTCACATTTATCATAAAGTCTTTCCCTGACTCGAAGACTTCCTGTTTTCATCTGGAGGTGTGATACTTTCAGGTTTTATGATCATGTGAATGATTCAGTTTGGTTCTGTGTGAGGGATGGACCAAAGTCTGCCTCCCCGCTTACTCCATCCACTTCTCTATGTCCACTGCTGTTTCTGTTGCCAACCATGGATAGCCAGTTATCCTGGCCCCATTTGTTGAAGATCATCCTTTCTCCACTGAACTGGCTTTGCCTCTTTGTTAGAAATCAGTTACCCATATCCTCATGGTCAATTTCTATTCTATTCATCTAATTATAATGATTCTTGAAATTGCATAGTAATGACCCTCCAACTATCAGAGGTTTCTCTCAATTTGTGTAGTATATCTTTTCCCATCTATTCACTTTTAGGAAGAAAAATATACTTTGAGGAGGGGAACATCAATAAATTTTAAAATGATTATTTCTTTGCCTCAGAACACATGCCAGGCCCCTTCTCTCTCTCTCTCTCTCTCTCTCTCTCTCTCTCTCTCTCTCTCTCTCTCTCTCTCTCTCTCCCCCTCTCCCTCCCCCTCCCTCCCTCCCTCCCTCCCTCCCTCCCTCCTTCCCTCTTCCTCTCCCTCTCCCTTTCTCTCAGATACACACACACACACACACACACACACACACACACACACACACAGATTTTTATAAATGTTAGAATTTGATAGGCTATTCTAGATGCTATATTTACTTCCACAATGTGGCATTTAATGGTTCTTAAAAATTGCATCATGTTATCTTTTATTTATGTAACTAACTATGTCAGGACTTAGCTTGCAGTGTTTTCTAGACTTTTAGGAATATTTACAGCAATTGCTTAGAATTCTATTTTCTGTGTTCTTTAGTGTTATGGTTTTCTTACCCTAAATACAAGAAACGAAGATACTGTGTCCACATATCAATGTCAACTGCAATTCATTTGAGCCTGTTTGGGTTTTGAACTTTTGAGATTCCCGGTTCAGTGAGAGCCCCAGGATGACTATGAGAGTGTATGATAAGGATCTTGCTTTGGAATTTAGACTTGCACAGTTGGGTGGGAGTTACAAATAGAAGGTCCAGAGAGAGTCAGAGGAAAATCTTTCGCAACCTTGCCTGCTGTGGGTTATGAGTTAGAGCATCCGGGAACAGCCATGAGCCTGAGCTAGAGTCTGCTAGGTTTCGCCTGCAGAGAGGCCGAGTGCAGGGTCCATGGGAGGCTGCTGGCTCTCCATGGCAATGCTTCTGAATCCGCAGTAAAGCTTCTGATGTCAGCCCTGGGCTCACTGCTGTTCAGCAGAGCTGACAGCCGTGAAGGGGAGCTGGAAACAGGGCATACCAGAGTGAGGACAAACTCCAAAAAGTAATTCAAGAGAACCGTGATGCCTATCCTTCCTACCTCTAACCAGTGATGATCTCCAGAGGAGAACACCTGCGGCCTCACTTCCACCATCCAAATGTCTCACCAGTTTGTCTGATGGGCAACCCCCAAAAGCGACCTTCGGGGGAAGAAGATCCTGGGACACACAGGTTTAGCTTGGCTGAGTTCACTCAGTAAGAATCTATACAGCAGATCCCAGTGGCAGGCTGACTCTCCCTCCTAGTTTTCTGTTAAGTGCTGCCTTAATGAGAACATCTTCTTCCAAGTCACACATAAAGCTATGGAATAAAGCAGAGATGGGCCAGGAAAATGAAGAGCGGGACGGTTTTATTGTTGTCATTTGGTTTTTAACTCTTTACTAACTTTGGATTTCATTTCCTTCATGAGGATGCTTATTTTACCTTTTTTTTTTTTTAAATGGCATAGTTCCTAGGATAAAAATAAGTTCCATAGTGTAGTTACTTATTTCACATTGTGGAAGCCATTGCCTTTGAATTTTAGTGTGGCTGCCTGGAAACCCCCTCTCCTCCTCTCAGTGGGCACCAACAGAATTAGCAGATTTGACTACATCAGTCCCTGGTATTTCCATCCCTTGCTACTAGAAACTGAACTACAAACGGCCCCCCACCTTTTCTTTTCTTAATGCTAGAGGGAGTAAATTAATATGACTCAAAGCCTTTGGGAAGCGGACTGGAGTAATTCTCCAGTTCTTTAAATGACCAAACCACGTAGATTTGTTCCCAACAGTTTTCTAGACGGTTCTCAGAAATGGCATTAGTATCCAAACAGCTTCTGCGGTAATTTGGAGTCAGGGCAGGTGTATTCCAGTGTCGATCTGCCTCCATCCATGCTTCGATTTTTGAGTGAGTGAGAAATCGGTTACGCCGGGTTACCTAGAGAGGGAGGAAGGAGGGAGTGGAAAACTACTGGGCACTGGCATAAACAAGGGTATTTCATTCTGAGGCCAATCAGAAGACAGAAACCATAGGGATTTAAACAGAGTGTTCTAGTATTTATAAAGCTATAAAGCTGCTTGTATAAGCAATAGGTTATTAAATGGAAAGTCCAGTGTCAAAGGCGACTTCCCTAAGAATTGTTGACTAGGGATGTCCCTGGGGTTCCCAAAACAATGCAAGCAATTTCCACTGTTCTTGGTTACCCACCAGAACTGGTTGATAAGACCCAATTATGGAAGACACTTCGTACCTTGGTCACAGGGCGTAGAGAAATAAAGTTGGAACTGGGCTGGAAACTCCCTCTCTGCTCTGTAGCATCCGTAGTGTTATGCAGGATGCTGGAGAGGAGACTTGACAGCAGTCTTAGCCAGCTGTGGACCTCGTGTACAGCACTGACAACCGAACAAGGTGAGTTCACCAGTCCAATAGTGGCAGGTCTATTATGGGAGTGTCCTACTTAGCTTTGCTACTTGACACAGCCCAGAGTCGTCTGAGAAGGGAGGCTCAAATCAGAGGGATTGCCCAAATCAGGTTGATTTGTGATCATGTCTGTGGAGAATTGTCTTGTGAGTTGATGTAGGAGGGCCCAGCCCACTGTGGGCGGCAGCATCCCTAGAAAGGTGATCCTGGACTATATAAGAAAGCTAGTGGGTATGAGCTAGCAAACAGCATTCCTCCATGGGTTCTGCCCTGATGTACCTCAGTAGTGGACTATGACCTGGAAGTGTAATCCCAATAAACGTTTTCCTACCCTAAGTTGCTTTTGGTCATGGTGTTTATCATAGCCACAAAATAAAACTAGAATAAGGAATAACCAATCACCTTCTGATGCCCATTCCACAGGAGGGAACTTGCATGTGGTGCTGGAAACATGGCTAAAAGCCCATAGCTGGAGAGATGATAGGCCTTAATGGGGAAGCTGCTGCTGCTACTTTGCTAAATGAATATGATGTGCCTGCCTATTGGCTTCTAATTAATATCTGTGCTCACAGAACAGTCAGCTGTGGTCAGAAAATATGCTTTCTTCAGTGGTGTCGGCAGAGAACCATGAGTGATCAAAATACAGAGAATAAACCACTGTTGAAGCCTAGACACAAGTAGGGCATCTATATTCTCCCTCCAAGGCTCAGGGAACATGGTAGAAGTGGTAGAAAGAATGTTAGAGCCAGAGAAAGAGGGGTAGTGGTGTGGAGCTCTGGCTTCTGGACATGACCTGGCTGTTGCGTTCTTGAACTCACAGCGTCTCTGATTACTTACACAGGATTTCTAAGAGACCACGGGTCTGTCCACACCCTGTCATAGAAGAGGAAGAGGCTTGTGGGGCCTGTCTTAGCTGCTTTGCTATTATAAAATACCCTGACAAAAGCAACTTAAGGGAGAATGGGTTTATTCTGAGTCAGTTTAAGGGTACAGTCCATCATGGCAGAGAAGTGAAACAGCAGGAGCTTGAGGCAGCTGGTCACATGACATGCACAGTCAAAAGGCACAGAGTACTGAATGCTTTGGATGGCCTCAGTTTCTTTTTATATGGTATCTAGGGTTCTGAGCCAGGGAATGGTGTCACCCACAGTAGTGGAGTCTTCCCACCTCAAGTAACCGAATCAAAATAATCTTCCACTGGCATGCTTAGGGATTCATCTCTCAGATGGTTCTTGATTGAATCAAATTGACAACTGAAAGCTGGGCAGTGGTGGTGCACACCTTTAATCCCAGCACTCAGGAGGCAGAGGCTGGTAGATCTCTGTGAGTTTGAGGCCAGCCTGGTCTACAGGGCAAGTTCTAAGACATCCAGGGCTGCACACAGAAACCCTGTCTCTTTAAAAAAAAAAAAAAAAGACAATTGAAATTAACCATCCCAGGGTCCCAGCCCTCCTTGAAGACTTGTATGTAGGTAATGGTTAATTGGGAAAAAAACAAAAAACAAAAAACAACAACAAAAAAAAAACATTTTCTTCAGTGTGTCGTAGCCACTGATAAGGTGTGGATGCTCCTGTAAACAAACTCTCCTAAAGAAAGTCTTTGGTTCACAAAAGTAAACAAATAAATAAATGACATATAAGTAGAAAAATGGGGTTAGTTAAGAAGAAGTGTATTGGGGAGGAGGAGAGGAATAAAAAAGAACAGTGGGAATGTATGTGAATATAATCAGAATATACCATGTCTGTGTATTTAAATTTCATAATTAATAAAACTTACTATTATGTATAAATAGTATATGTTAACTGTATTAATTAAGGCCCTAGGAACAGAACTGAAGTCCCCAAAACAATACAGGCAATTTCCTCTGGTTTTGGTTACCCACCAGAACTGGTTGATAAGATCCTATTACTGAAGACACTGGCTTGTTGCTCATGGCTTGCTCAGTCTGCCTTCTTACAACACTGAGGACTGCCAGCCCAAGAATGGCACTGCCCACGGTATGCTGGGCCTTCCTACATTGATTATCAATCAAGAAAATGCACCACAGGCTTGTCCACAGGCCATTTTTGTGGAGGTATTTTCTCAGGTGAAGGTCCCTCTTCCAAAATGACTATAGCTTGTGTTGAGTTGGCATGAAGTTAGCCAGCATAGTATGTTTCCTCACATTCGGGAAAGATATCAAATTGCAAGCAAAGAGAGTTTATTCTTAAATTGTGAGTTCATAGTAATAAACCTCTAGAATTCCAAGGACAAAGGTTTTTAAGCATGCCTTGGAAAAAATATATTGCCTGCTATGCTGCCTAGTTTTAACTGTCAATTTGACAAGCCGAGATTCACAAGAGAAGAAAGTCTTAACTGAGGACTTGTCTAGAACAGGTTATCCTGTGAGGTGTGTCCGTGGGGAATAGGTTTGATTGTTAATTCGTGTGTGAAGTACCAGCCCACTGTGGGCAACACCATTCCCTAGGAATGGGGTCTTGCTTGATATGTATAAGAGTAGAAAAAGATAGGCGAATAGCAAATAAGCGGTGTGGGTGGATCTGTCTCTGCTCTTGACTGTGGGTGTGGTGTGACCAGCTGTTTCAAACTCCTGCCTTCCTAAAGTAATGCTCGTAATTTGGGATTATAAGGCAAATACACCCCTTCTTCCTTCAATTGCTCTTAGTCAGGGTATTTTATTGCAGGAACAGAAAAGAAACTAGAACACCTGCAAAGAAACATACTTTTAGTAGAATGAGAGACAGAAAACAGTGAATTTTGTTAAGAATATGCCAAGTTAAGTGCCTGTCAAGTGCTGAAGCTTAGAAAGAACTCCTTAAAACATTTTAATTATGAAAATCAAGCAGGAAAAAAAATCCTAGGTAACCTTTGTGGAGAGGCTTAGAAATGAGTGAAAAGAGCATCCATCCTGAAGGAAGGATGAGTTTGGATCGGGGAGAGGTGAGACAGAAGAAAAGAAGATGTGAGGGTATCTGGGTGGACGGTGGAAGGAGCTCTTTCAGCGAGGGGTGTGGACAGACCCTTTCAGTCACTTGGCCGTGGAAGAAAGAATCGTGATGTGATGAACTGTAACTTCATGATGAGGTGAAGCAGAAATCTATTTTAAGAAGAAGGGTTAGTAATGTCCTCACAAAGGGAAGAGGAGCAGTTCCTAGGGGACCAAGATTGGCAGTCTGTAAAGTGTATACAACTTTGGAGTGTTACAATTTTTAGGCATGTAATTACACACAACTCTGACCTCAGGTATCTAGGTAGGGTCATGTCATTATGAGAAACGGTAGATGCACTGATCATCAGTCACTCTGTTGTCTTATGAAGACTAAGAAAAACATTCTCAGTACCCTCAAAACTCTCCAGAATTCATACTGTCCCTCGAGAATCTGGGATGATTCTGCTCCAGAGCATCCTTTCTCTGTTAGTCAGCTTTTAGCCACAATAGCAAAACATTCAACCCAGGTTATCTATGAAATAAGATGAGGTTTTATTTCAGCTCACAGTTCAGGTGTCTTCATTGAAGGTTGCTTATGACTGAAGCACATCCTGGAGTCAGTGGTCACATCTTGAGCCAGGGATCAGAAAGAGAGAACATGGGTGTGGATTCCATAGTCTCCTTTTGGGGGACATCTCCAATGACCTAGGAAGCCTCCTATAAGACCCCATTTCCCAGAGATTCTGTCATCATCCAGTTATCACAATGAGGACCATGCTTTTAGAAATGAACTGTTGGGGGCACAGCTAAACCATAGCACCTGCCTCCAAACACCACAAGCCCCCATCAAACCCTGGCATGCCATCCCATTCCCACTGGACTCTGGAAGGAACCTGGGCTACAGAGAGTCCTAGAAGGTCAGGGATGTAGACCTGGAGCTTGAGCTAGCCCTTGCTTATGGCATCTAAATGACATTGTGGCTCTCTGCGGCTTCCTGGACTGTTTCTAAAAGGTGAGCACCTTTCCCCCATCCTGCTCTTACCTCCCATTATCTAGGTTCTTATGGGGCCTCTACTACACTGGAAAAACTTCTATCAGGAGTGTGAAGGCTGCCCCGCCTAGGGATCTCTCCCTGACTTTCCTGTGTCATTTCTGGGCAGCTCATTTGATAGATAGAATTGTTCTATCACTCTAACCATGAGTAATGCTTCATGAAGAGTTGATGTTTTTATTTCTCCCAGCTTTGAGACCTTCCCTTGACAGTGTCTCATACATATGCATGAGTAAGAATAACTCACCCAATTTTCTGCATGGGGAACATTATAAAAAGAACCAAGACGGGGAGGGAGGAGAGCATTCATTCTGTCTGGCTTCAGATACCTCCCACAGCTGCCCTGCGATCCCTTGTTCACTCTGGTAGAAATCTCCCCCCTCACTCATGGCCCAGCCCTTTTCACCTTCTTCTACTTGTCGACTCTACACCCTGGTTGCCTGTGGGAGACCCCTCTCTCTATGAGATTCCTCTTGTCCCTTAAAGCATGCTCATACCACTGCCAACTGTGTCTATTCTGGACCCACCTTCCCTTGTGGTCAGCGTCAGCTCCTGTTTCTTCTCCTTGTCTCAATCTCGGTGGGCTCTCTGCCTCTCTTCACATATGTTCAGCTGTCCCCTGCCCCCAAATAACCGCCCTTTAGTCCTGGTAATCTCACACAAGTGAAGCATTTATCTAATTATTCTTTATCTATAAAAAATCAGGAGCCAGATATCGGGGTATGAACTTAAATGATCAGAGAAGCTTCTCAGAAGCCCCCAATGACCTACCTCTTCCATTCCTCCCTCCGAAAAGGCCGAGATCCTCTCTAAACACCACCTTACTACTTCCTGTCTATCTGTCCTCAGTCCTCCAAAACCTCTATGGTTAATTTTGGTCAACTAGTGGCTAGCTCTGCCCTCTGATTCAAAACAAACTTTGTCAGAATGCAATTAAAATATCACACAACTTGCAGGAGTATGTCCTCTGTCAACCCTCTTTCCTTCCCAAAGTCATGTCTTACAGTTAGTTCCTCATGGTCTGGCTTTGATATCCCTCATAGAAGCAGCTCCCTCTGTGTTCATTGTGTGTGTTCCCCATATGTCCAAATGCGCAGACATTTCTCTTGGGTTCTTCTGCATCATTTCAGCTGTGTCCCCAACACGCATGCTTCTCTTGCCTATCTTTGATTTCTGTTTATTTTGTCTCCCCCTCTTTTGTCTTTTGTCTCATTCCTACGTAGTTATGGGCAGTCTTTACGGTCCTCTGCAGGCAAGTTCTGCATTTAGTCTTTATGCCTCTACGGGATGGGAAAAAGGTCCCCAGAATGCCACTGGTGATTCTCAGTAAACACCTAGAATGGACGCTGAGTCCTTTCCAGCAAGGATTGATGACTTGTAAATCATTTGCTACAGCCTCATGCTCTATCAGACAGGTGTCTGACCTTTCTTCTCCTCTGTCTCCCATCCTTTGCCTTCATCCCTTCTTTTCTAGTCAGTATATTACTCTGTAGAAAGCAATGGGGGTGGAAATACTAAAGGACTTAGCTCTTACCTTACAGGCGTTCACTCTGGCCTCTACTCTCTCTGACAGGCTTCAGACAGATGTTTAGGGAAATGTGATTCAAACTTGAGTTGTTTTTTTTTTTTTTAACCTTCATTTATCATTGTGTATGTGTCCATGGTGGGTGGGACATACATGGACGTCAGGAGACAACTTTGTGGAGTTCGTTCTCTCCACATTTATGTGGGTTCCTGGGATCAAACTCAGGTCACCAGGCTTGCACAGCAAATGCCTTTACCTGCTGTACTGGTCGGTTTTTGTCAACATGTCACAAACTTAGACATATCTGAGGAGAGAGAATCACAACTGAGAAACTGTCCTCATCAGATTGGCCTCTAGACAAGTCTGCGGGGCATTTTCTTGACTAATGGTTGATGTGGCAAGGCCAAGCTCCTATGGGCAGTACCACCCTGGGGCCGGTGGTTCTGGGCTGGATGAGAAAGCAAGCTAAGCAAACCATTGGGGCAAGGCAGTCAGCAGCATTCATCACGGCCTCTGCTTCAGTTCCCTCCTCAAGCTCTTGCCCTGACTCCCTTACGTGATGGACCCTAGCCTAACCTTTGAGCTGAAAGAAACCCTTTTTACCCCGAGTGACTTCGGGTCATGATGTTTTGTCACAGCAATAGAAAGCAAACTAAGACATCTGCTGAGCCATCTGGCCACCCCTCAAACAAAAGTTTTTTAAATGGCCACATACTGTATATTTGTTGTATAAAGTAAAATAATAGTTTTCTAAGGGGAAACTATCAATACTCCTGGTGTATCAATAAGTTATGGTGTAGCCATCTTACCTCCCTGTTTAGGGTACTCTATTTGCAAATATATGGGTACTCTGGTTCTTTCAAAGCTCAGTGAAATTCCACATTGCAATTTTCCCATGATGACTTTGGCTCTGAAAGTGCCAAAGTGAAAGTAGCCTCGCAGGGACTCTAACCTGGCTTGGAGTGCAATGGACTGTAAGTGGGCGGACACTCGTGTCAACAAGATGGACACAGGAAAGATTGACTCCTAATGTGAATATAGTAGGAAATATCAGTGTCTGGCCAAAACAGGTGAGAGCAGCAGAAATACACCAGCCAACCTGTGAGCTGTTCTAGGCACAGACCAGATCAGTGATGTCTGAGTATAGAGACTAAAGAAAGGGGAGAAAGAAGGGTCCAGTCACCTCCACTTGGAATTTCAGTACTTTTACACCTGTCCTTTCGTCTCTCGTGTCATCCCATTTGATTGGAAATTCAGTCCTGGTCAAAAGACAGAACTCTGTGTCACACTCTCAGCCTTAGCACTGTGGAGGCAAGACTCATGCCTGTTTTGTCCACTGTTGTCTCTCTATACCTGGAAAGTTCCTAAGTATCTAATGGGCATTCAGTATCACTGCGTGACAAGGGGAGGAGGGGGTAAGGCTAGATCTGCTCCTTTCCTGTGCTATAAAACATTCATTTCAGGGCTGAGGTCCTATCTCAGAAATAGAGTGCTTTGCTAGCACAGGCAAGATCCTATGTTATTCGGTGGGTAAGTGCACCTTATTGTTCTTGTAGAGGACCTGAGTTCATTTCCCAGTACCCACATAGTGGCTCAACCATCCATAAATCCAGTTTTAGGAAATCCAATGCCCTCTTCTGACCTCTGCAGGCACCAGGCATACATGTGATGCACATACACACAGAGACATGCAGACAAAACATGCAGGCAAAACACACGTGAAATAAATAAATCTTAACAAATTCTTTTTTTCTACAAAAGATCCTGTGTTGGATCCCCAGCACCATCCAAAGAAGTGAATTAATAAATATAATCTTTAAAATGCTCATTTCAGAAAGGCCATTGAGCTTACTGATCTTCTTAGTGGCTGCTTTGTCAGTATTCTATGGCTGCGAAGAGACATAAAAGGAAGCATTTAATTGGGTGCTTACTTACAGTTTCAGAGGGGGAGTCCATGACTGTCATGGTGGGGGCAGGGTGATAAGGCTTGGCGCTGGAGCGGTAGCTAAGAGCGGATATCCTGATCAGTAGGCAGCAGAGAGGGTGAGACTGGGACTGGTGTGGGATTTTGAAACCTCAAGGCCCAACCCCAGGGACAAACCTCCTCCAACAAGGCCATGCCTCCTCATCCTTCCTAAACTGGCCCACCAGTGGGGGACTAAACATTCCAATGTATGAGCCTGTGGGGGCCATTCTCGTTCAAACCACGACAGTGGTCTTGTCCTGTGTTCTTTTTGGTTGCCTAAGGAGCAGCCCACTGGAGAGTAGGTCGGCAGGCAGGCATGGAGGACATCTGAAGCAGACTCAGCAGCCTCTCTGGGCCTGGCCTTCTAGGGCATCTTTTACACTAATGATGAAAATCCAATTAGGCCAACTTTAGAAAACATCACATAATTAAACTTTGTCTTCCAGGGAGAGGATTACTCTATGGAGGAAGAAGCGGGGAACTGGGGAGCCAGGCTGGGCCCTGCTCTGCTATGAAATGATTTTCATTACTCAACGCTTCCTTTTCTCCTTCTTAAATATGCAAAGAGAATTGATTTAGAGCTTGTGTGAGGCCCTGAAGAATCTCCGATGGGAAAGTGCGTGCAAAGGAAAACCCCCTCCCCCTTTCCCTCCCTGATGCCCGGCAGTGTTGGCCTGGGTGTCCACTGAGTGGTCTGGACGCTCTCTAAGATATTTATCTTTGAAAATCTAAGTAAAGCTGGGGGAAGACCACTCTTGTACAGTCCCAGCCATTCTCTTGCCTCAGCCTTCCAAGTTCTGGGATTATAGATCAGAATTTTCAATTTGAGGGACACTTGTGGACTTGCTGTCCTGCGGACCCATGAACTCCAAGGCATAGCTTTCATGACATTAAGTGTTCAGTACCATCTTTAACAATTTGCTTTGAAAGCCAAGAAGATTCGCTATGAGCCCTCCTACTTCTCAGGCTGAGTAAGAGCTGGTAAGCAAAAACAAAAATCCAAGCTGTCTAGTTTTCTTAACAATTTAATGTTTAAATGATGATTGGCTCCTATACCAATCCGGGAGCCATTTATATCTTGTTAGAGGAGTTTCACCATTCAGAACAAACCAATCTTGTGTTGATGAGTTTCAAATAACCTTAAAGGAGAGGATTTACATAAGGGGTAGCCTTTATGGTATCCTCGGTGTCCTTGGAACCTTCTGGGAAGCTGGCATAAGGTCCAGGTTTCACACCATTCTAAAAAGCAGGTAATGTCTTGGTGATATAGTGGTAAGGCTAACTGCCTTCCAGAGACAAGAAATAATAACTCATGGGGAGGGCTACTGTGTGACCAAAACTTAAAAGCAAACGAAGATTGCCCTTGACTTGGTGATACAGTCCCTAGCTGACAGATCTTTAATATTAATAGACAATTGTAGGGTGGCAATAGGCAGTGTCACTTCTTAGCCCACAGTGGCCACTTAAGGCACCTTGCATTGAAAACACACTACTGCAATGCCCTGTTTTCTGGCCTGGCTAATAAGCTTTCTGTGGGCTCTTTCTTGTGGCTTAGCACTGTTGGGAGTGTCACTGGATTGTGACCCTGGATTTTCTTTCTGGTAGTGCCTTAAACTGGAAGGGTTGTATGTAGAATTCCAGGATGAGAGGATGGGATGGAAGGATGGGAGGATGGAATGAGTTGGGACATGATAGAGGAGGATGGGATGGGATGGGATAGGATGGGGTGGGGTAGGAGGGGATGGGATGGAATGGAATGATGGGATGGAATAATTGGATGGGATGAAGGGTGGGATGGACAGGGAGTGGGGTGAGATGGAGGATGAGATGGAATGAATAGGAGTTGGCCTGTCTGAGAGGCCTATGTCCTTTCTCAAGAGACTTTGAGATGCAGGCTCTTAAAGAATCACAGATTTTCTCAGTTGCTGGCAGCAGTCAAGATCAAACTACGATTAATTAAGTATTCTCTGTGTTTGGCTTAACATTTCTGCCTGTCGGATTCTTATTCATCTTTCAAGGTTTATTTTAAATATCACACCCAATGGGAATTTCTGATTTCATCCCTACCTTCACAGTGGAGATCTGTTAACTTTTCTGTTACTCTGTGTGTGTGTGTGTGTGTGTGTGTGTGTGTGTGTGTGTGTGTGTGT
>CABHPP010138021.1:22221-45308 GCA_902168425.1 Peromyscus attwateri
TGTGTGTGTGTGTGTGTGTGTGTGTGTGTGTGTGTGTGTGTGTGTGTGTTTTGTTTTGTTTTGTTTTGTTTTTTGAGACAGGGTCTTGCTATGTAGTCTTGGTTGGCATGGTACTTGCTATATAGCTCAGGTTGACCTCAAACTCAGCAGCAATCCTCCTGCCTCAGTCTCCTAAGTGCTGACATTACAAGCATGTACCACCAAGCCCTGACTGTTTTTTCTTTGGACCATAATGCAGTGTAGCGCTTACTACAAAGATAATCTCTTAGCGTCCCAGAGAGGTGGCTCTGAGGTTTGGCGACCGGCCTGCGGTGGCTGAGGTGGCGAGTTCGGTTCCCGATCATCCGCTGATTGGATGACGTCACTGTCATCGAATCAATGACTGATCAATCACCCAATTGATCAACTAATTGAAAAAAAAAAGATAATCTCTTTGGTAGTAGTTGTTTATCTGTCCAGTACATTTTAGTAGGGACTACGTTTGAGAGCCCACAAGATGGCTCAGTGAATAAGAACACTTGCTGTGTAAACCTAAAAACTCGAGTTCAATACCCAGAACCCATGTAAAAGTGGCAGGAGAGAACCTACTCATCTCCACACATGTATTCTCTCTCTCTCTCTCTCTCTCTCTCTCTCTATCTATCTATCTATCTATCTATCTATCTATCTCTTCTTTCTTCTACCCCCTCCCCACAGCCCCAATGATAAATAAAATAAAATTGTAGGGAAATAGACCTACGACTTAATGATCACCAGGGCTCCGTCTTATACATAATAGTGCTCACTGCATATTTGTCCAATTTAATTGATTTCTTCTTGAATCTTTACAAAATTCCCCCAAAGTAGGAATGATCCTTCTTCAAACCATGGTCTAAGATTGAATAAATAGATGAACTGACCAATCAACCTATAAAACCATTCACTGACCGCTGAATGGCTCCCCTGTATGAACGTGTTTGGAGAGTGAAACACTAAGGTTAGACCAAGAAAATGTGTGTCCTAACAGAAAACAAGCAACTGACTAATCACTATTTCAAAGAACATTGCAGTTGGGAACAGGGGGAAGCAAGAGTCAAATGATCAGAGAGCCCAGCACCTCTTACTGCTTGGGGATTAACAGCTGGGCAGGCTGCCTTTGAAAATGTCCACCCTCCTTCCTGCAGCTGGTGGAGGACATCTGGCTAAAACCTCTGGCTGCGCATTTATCACTGTGCCTGATTGTGGATTGTCTTGGCCTCTGACTTCGCCTCCTGTTCTATTTGTTACAGTTTCACTGATAATTTATGACATTCAGAGAGTAGGTGAGAGGGTGAAATCATAAAAACCAGTAAGTGGGCTCATCTTGTTCTTATTAATGGCCCTAATAAAATATTTTCTTTTGGAGGAGATAAGTAGGAAGATCCGCCCCCCTTCTGCCCTCCAGAATGACAGCTCCCAATAGTTACGATGTATGCATGGGATCATTGTCTACTTTTAGCACATAATTAATCTTTGAAGATAGGAGAAGCTACAGGTACATTTCCTCCTATATGCGGGGCACCTAGCCAAACGGTAGGACAGTGCTCCGGTCAGTCTGTTGTCAGACCCAAACCTTGGTGTGTGCCTGTGTGTGGATGTGTGCATGTGGAAGATTTTATTAGGAAAAGAGCTAAGCCTAAATCTTCCCAATTGCCTTTGTTCACTGTGGAAAGACAAAGCCCTAAGGCAGTAATTAAGCCTGTCAGACACCTCAGTTGATGAAGAAGAATTTGACAAGCTAAATGTAAAAGAGAAACTCCAAGTGCTCAGAAGCCAAGTCCCAAGAGAGCCTTGCCTGGCGCCCGGCCTCCTGGTGTGTCGAGTCCCCATGCTTACACAAGCCTGGTTCCTCAGGAGTTCAGTGGCAGAATAAACCAATATGCATCTCCTCTCTGAGAAGACAGCAGCAGCATGTTTCTGATTCTGCGTGCTTTCCTTCAGACCCAGGTCACATTTCTGCTAGCTGTCCTCACCCTCAGAAAAGCCAACTAAGTAATGGACAGGTGAAAGCAGACCTGGGCAATTAAGTCATTCTTGGCTTTGATCAGGACACTGTCCTCAAACCCATGCTGACCCCTGGCTTCCACCAGCCCTATTCCGATTTCCACATCAAACAGCTCCAGCTCCCTCTCTGGGAAAAGCTTGGCTGCTTCAAAAGGCTGCCAAAGAGCTAGTTATCTGAGGAAGGGAGGGGGCATCAGGGCAAGGGTGGGGCCGGCGCCCACACTAATGGCAGGTTATCCTCTTGAATCTTCCACTTGGACCCTGACTTCTGCTGCCTCTGAATCTTGAACCATCATATGCTGTGTAATTCCCCAGGTCCTAAGACTGTTGTTTTCATTGTGTCTGTCTCCTTGTCTCTGTTCCTCTCTGTCTGTCTGTGTCTGTCTCTGTCCCCTCCCCCAGTGTGTGTGTGTGTGTGTGTGTGTGTGTGTGTGTGTGTGTGTGTGTTTCTCTCTGCTTCTCTGTCCATGTCCTCTTCCTCTGTCTGTCTGTCTCTCTCTGTCTCCCTCCCTATGTGTATCTCTGTCTGTGTCTGTCTGTCTGTCTCTCTCTCCTCCTTGTGTGTGTCTGTGTGTGTGTCTGTATGTGTGTGTATGTGCACGTACTTGTGCACACACGCATGTATCTGCATCTGCATCTTTGTCTGTGTCTATGTCTGTCTCTGTGTGTGTCCAAGTATCTTTCATGTGCATTTTTGCAACTGAACTCAGGTTCAAGCACTTTACTGACTAAGCTATTGTCAAGCTCCCTCCCTCCCTCCCTCTCTCCCTCTCTCCCTCCTTCCCTCCCTCCCTCCCTCCCTCCATCTATTCACCCATCTCTCCCTCCCTCCTTTCTTTCTGTCAACACACTCATAAAAGAAAAACGCCTCTCAGTCCCTCGTCCCGTCTTACCCTGTTGCTGCTGAGTTCTTTAACTAACTGCATTTGCTGTCTATCTTTCCAAAACTCCCTTGAGCTTGTCAGCTCCTTCTAACTGGGCCTTCTAAGTTACTCCACCAAGATGGACCTTGCCAAGGTCACCAGTGATATCTCACTAAGTCCCTGATGTGGCCCTTCAGTCCTGCATCTGTCACTGCTGTGATGGTCCGTCTCTGGTTTCTTCCCTTGGTCCCAGCCGGTAGTTCTGTATTAGAAGGTTATAGAGCCCGTAGGAGGTGGGGCCTAGCTAGAGGAGGTGTGCTGCTAAGAGCAGGCTTTTGAAGGTACAACCCAACCCTAGTTCTGGCCTAGCTCCCTCTGCTTCCTGTGATGTGAGGAAGCCCAGCCACAAGTCCCTGCCAACCTCTCCTCTCAAATTTGACGTGTCCATCACCAACCACACTCTGTCCCACCCTTCCCTGCCTTCCCAGCCTCCTCTTCCTGCTTTGTCCCTTTCTACCGAGTGTCCCACGTCAGAGTTGTCTTTTTCCTCACCGCTGAGGAATGCTCCGAGTCCGTCTCCTTGTCACTCACTAGGTCCCCCGTGTCAGACCCTTCTCTCCTCCTCACGTCAGGAATGCCCCAGGTCTGTCTCCTCATACCTGCGACTGCAGCCTTTGCCTTAGGACGTTGGCATCTTTTGCCTGGTCTCAAGCTGCTCAGTCTAGCCATGTGGACTGTGTTCTGTATGTTACCAGGGCACGCCATTCTCCCTGCCCTGTGGTTGGCACCTGACTAGACAAACTCAAATTGCCATGACAGCCCCAGAGCTTATAGATGGAAAACAAACAAACAAACAAACAACAACAACAAAAATAACCCGGAGAGTTAAAATACTCCCCATGTCTCACAGTTGGGAGAAGAGGATCAGTGTAGCCTTTCCACCTGGCTAGCTCCAGGTCCAGACTCTCCCTGTGCCCCACACATTCCATGTTGCAACAGCCTCTTGTTGGCATGCCTTTCATTACTGCCCTCCTCCATTCCATTTATCCTACTGACTTCAGCTACCACATTACCCTGCTCAGAACCTCGCCAGTGCCCTGAGCTCATGAGGTGAGATCTGAGGTATGCAGCTGGCCTCACCACTATCGGTCCTGACAACCATCTGGTCCCAGCTCTTAGGGGCCCTTGGCATACCCTCTGCTTCCTGCCCACCAATGGACTGCATCTCCTGACTCTGTGCCTTTCTACATTCAGTGTCTACTATGAGGACTGCTCCTGTCTGCTTCTGTGATTGACAGCTTTCCATTGTCCCCATCAGACCTGCTTTCCAGCTCTTCCTACCATGCTCCCTGCCTACAGACTACCTTTGTGGGTTTGTTATGGAGCTCCTGCAGTGGGGCACATGGTTCTCTCTCTGGATTCTTAAAGTGCTCATCACCCTGTCCCCCTAGGTCTTAGGGTGCTGAGGGTGTCCAGGAACCTGCTCTGTCCTCAGCGGTGCCCCTATACCCTGCCCTGTCCTTGACCAATGGTTCCCTGTTAATTCTCCTCAGGGTACTGAAGGGATGCAGTTGCTTTTAGGACCCGGACTGAGATGCCAACACCCGCAATCTCCACCACATATTCTTATTCTCTGAATAATCCTATGAGCCTCTTCTCCCATTTTGCAGTAGAAAAGACCAAGTCTCCGAATGTTCAGTAGCTTTGATTAAGTGGTAGAGTTGGTGCTGTGCTGTGGCATGCAGTGCGGCTCTGTGCTGCCTGTTCTGCTGTTTCCTACAACCTGGAGGTCTCAGTGTGCATGTGGGGAGCCAAGAGTGGAAGGCATACACCTCTGTGTATGGTTTTTACTGGGAACATCCATCACTAATGCCTCTCTCCATGGGATACTTGAAGTATGCTGTTCACTGTCTTGTAAACAACAGAGACTGTCCATGAAGAAAGGAGGGGAGGGTGCAGTTTTGTGTGCAGGGGCCCCAACATATGCCAATCAGAGTAACGCTACTGGTTTCCTCCCTGCTTTCTGGTTCTGGCCTGAAATTCTATCTCTGAACAAGAGTCTTCAGGAAGTGTGAGGACCCTGAGAAGTCTAGGAAAAGCAGGGATTACCCTGGGCAAATATGAGCAAGCTTGGTGTAGAGACTGTATTTTTTTTATTTATTTTTTTTATATTTTATTTATTTATTTATTTATTTATTTATTTATTTATTTATTCATTCATTCATTCATTCATTCATTTATTTTGGTCTCTGACAGAATACTTGAGAAAAATCACCACGGCCAAGCTTTCATTTCAAGGTCAACTGGCTCCATTGCTTTTAGGACTGTGGCAAAGCAGGATTGTAGCAGAAGGACACGGTGAAAGGCTTCTCACTTTGTGGCAACCAGGAAGCAAACAGGAAGAGAGAGAGGAAAAGGGGAGAGGGCTGGGGACAGAGTATCCTTCCAGGGCATGCTCCCAGGAAGCTGCCTCTCCCAGCCAGGTTCAGCCTCTGTCACCGCCCCACAGTGTCACTGAGTCACATGTCCAGGAGTGGATTGATCCTTAGCAAAGTGATCCAGTCACCCCTGAATCCTGCTTCAGGACCAGGCCTCCAACATCTGAGCCATTGAAAGATGCTTCGTATCAAAACTCTACCTCTGCCTTAGAGGAAAGAAAACTGGCAGGTTGTATAAATGGATTTGGGTCTTGACAGCCAACAGCAGGTGAAGTTATTTTAAAGACATTCTGGGTGTTGGAAAGAAGTGAAAGCCTTGAAGTATATGAAAAGGATTTTTGTATGGTGTGTTTTTAAGGGGTGCTGGCTTTTTTTTTTTTTTCCTTTTTCTGCCTGCCTGTCAAGTTCAGAACAAGAAGAAATTAACTTATCACGCATTTGGCATTTAGGAAGGGCTCCGTGATGCTTTGTGGTTGATTCAAGCAAAGCAGGGGAGATTTTAGTGGGACAGAAGAAAGAACTTGTTAACAGCTGTGAAATTAAAATATAAATTAACAGCTGAGATAGGCCACGAGGGTGCCTTAACTAGACTTTCGAAAGATAAGCATACATTTGTCTGGCTCTCGGTAGAATTTAAAACTCAGTTGTGTTTATTTCTTTCTCTAGGAGCACAGTCACTATTTTGCAACAGTAACGGAGACATTTATACATTTGTTCCTTGAGGGAACCTCATAAACCAGCTCCTGTGTGTGCATTTCCATGCCGGCAGTTAAGGAAATGAGCCTGACTGGCCAAGTTTCACCCAGCCGTAGGATCCCAGACTTCCTTCTACAGCATACTGTGGCAGGTGACATATGTCCCCCTCATGGTGACAAGCAGATACTGGACAATGTGTCACAATACCTACATATCATGTAGAAGTTCCACGAGGGACTTTTGGCCACCATTGCTGGGGTTTATCTCATACACACACACACACACACACACACACACACACACACACACACACACACCATGCCAAATAGCAGCCTTGAGAAAGTGAAATCTGAGGAAAGTGCATTTCTGTTTTGAGCACAAGGGATGAAAAAGATGAGAATTAAAGTAACTGCTAATAAAAAGAAAAGAAAAGCAGTCAAAATGGCAATGAGCCCTGTAAGTTCAGGAGAAGGGAAAAGATAAGCAGATCAAGCCAGTAATAAGAGAGAAGAATGATCAACATGAAGGTAGGTCAATGTTATCTAAAGATTAGCCTAAAAATAAACAAGTGGTGTGGGAAAGAGAGTGACAGACAACCCAGGGACAGGCGTGTGAAACTGTACTGATGCTGTGACACTGTGTGGGAACGCAGAAGGACACGCCAGTCAGTATTCAAGTGGTGTCTGGGGCAGGGGGAGGGGGGGTGAGGGCCGCGTTCCTTCCTGCAGATTCTCTACGTGTTCTATTGGCAAAGTAGAGAGGACATTGGCCTCCCTCCCACCCAGCACCTGTTCTAAACTCTTCCCAGGGTCCTCTGGGGATAGCACATTCATTTGCGTGGTGGGTCACCAAACTTGTTTGAGACGTCTGGGGAGGTGAGGGGCGGTGATTGTTCCTGAGTGCAGAGTCAAGCTGGGAGGATCATACTCTTTGTAGTCAAGTGTCACCCAGATGGTGTGGGGCTGTTTCCTGGTTTACAGTTTTTCACATGATTCTTACTGTCCTGGAGATTTCCCTTAAGAAGAAGACTTGATTCTGTCTCTACCAACTGTAGGTGACTTCATCTCTTACCTTTCCCCTTGACTTTCATTCTCCTCTGTCCTGTGGGATGCCTTTCTGAGTTAGGAATGCCTGTGTCTTATAAAACCTCTGTACCTACTGTGACCTGAATGTGATTTGTCACTCATGCACAAGTTTGATCCCTAAAACGCTGTATTAATGGCACTGAGCAAAAACTTCACTGGCAATGATGTTTAGAAGTGGGACTTTAGAAAGTGATTGGATTAGATGAGATTAGATCATTGGGGTAGAACGTCTAAGCATAAGAGGATGCTTCATAAAGAGAAGGAGAGAGGCCAGAAGACATGTAGAGGTACACATGCTTTCCATTATGGTCAGCCAGCCAGAGGGGACCCTCACCAGATCATATGCTACGTTGTTTAGACTTCCAGCCTCTAGACAGTGAGCTATATAAATAAACTCATTTTCCTTATAGAATATGTTGCCATGGGCACTTCATTATATTAATGAAAAACAGACTAATAGGTCCATGTTCATGCTAGAGAACTACCATATCCTACCTCTAAAGACGGTGATATTGAGAGAGCAATGAGCATGTTTTTTTGTCCTTCATTTGATATCTCTAGGCTTATTTCCATAGTTTTAAAATATTTGATATTTCTAGGCTTATTTCCATAGTTTTAAAATATTGGTACAACATTGCCTACTATTGTTCATCATTGGCTAATATGGACATTATGGCCACTCTAAATGATTAAGAATGGAGGCCGAGATAAGGAACTGAGTTTACTCAAAGGCCCTTGGCAGGTCCAGACCTCTGGCCTCAGGTTCTGTGCTTATGGCAGGGTTGCGATGGCTGAGAGGGACCTAGCAGGAATTGACTAGGAAGAGGGTGGAGGCTTCTCTGTGAGTCTGGGAAGGGGAGGAACCTAAATACAGACCTGGCAGGAAACCTTTCAGGTAGTTTAAGACTTTCCACATTCCCTGCAACCATGGCCTCTAAAATCAGCAGACAGTCTCAATGGAGATGAGAGGCACTGGAGGAAGGATGTGAACACACTGAGGAATATGGCTGTGGTGGTTTGAAAGAAAAGGGCCCCCAAAGGGAGTGGCACTATTAGGTGTAGCTTTGTTGGAGTAGGTGTGGTCTTGTTGGAGGAAACATGTCACCGTGGAGATGGACTTTGAGGTCTCCTATGTGCTCAAGATACCACCCAGTATCTTAGACTACTTCCTGTTGCCTTCGCAAGATGTAGGACTCTCAGCTCCAGCAATATGTCTGCCTGCATGCTGCCTTGCTTCCTGTCGTGATAATGGACTAAACCTCTGAACTGTAAGCCACCACAATTAAATGTTTTCCTTTTCCTTTATAAGAATTGCTGTGAGCCGGGCGGTGGTGGCGCACGCCTTTAATCCCAGCACTCGGGAGGCAGAGGCAGGCAGATCTCTGTGAGTTCCAGGCCAGCCTGGGCTACCAAGTGAGTTCCAGGAAAGGCGCAAAGCTACACAGAGAAACCCTGTCTCGAAAAACCAAAAAAAAAAAAAAAAAAAAAAAAAAGAATTGCTGTGGTCATGATGTCTTCACAACAATAGAAACTCTACCTAAGACAATTGCTGTATTAATCAAGGTTCTGTAGGAAACAGAGCCAAAAGAATGAGTATGTATGTCTGTACATACACACACACACACACACACACACACACACACACATGGGTTCTGGAGACTTGAGAAGTCCCAAGATCTGCACTTGGGAAGCTGGAGACCCAGGAGAGGTGATGTCTGGTTCTAGTCTGAGTCTGAAGACCTGAGATCCAGGAAAGCGGATAGTATAACTGTCAGTCGAAAAGCTTGTGGGTTTGCAACCCCAAAAGCTGATGTTTCAGTCCAAGTCCAGACACCAGAAAAGACCAGTGTTGTAGCAGTGTTCCGGCAGGAGGAAGTCCCTCTTGATCTGCTACTGTGTTCTACTTATGCCTTCACTTGAGGCCCATCCACACCATGGAGGACAGTGTGCTTTGCCAAGTCCACTGTTTAAAATGTTATCATCCAGAAACACTCTCACAGATATACTCAGAACAGTGCTGGACCCATGGCCCAAACAGGCTGACACATAAAGCTAGGCATCAAAGAGCCCATGCCTCTATAGCGTTCGGAGAGAGGAATGACATGGTAAGAAGTGGCATGATGGCTACAGAGATGAAAATTTGAAGAAGAAGGTACAGCATAGTTGATTCAACACTCCAGAATATAAGACTATCAAGAAAAATCGTGTAGCTGTGTAGATGTTCATGGCGTGTTCATTGGGAAGTACAGATGGTGGAAAAGGAGTGCAAGAGAGAAGCCTTCTGTGAGAGCTGAGAGCCTGGATGCTGGACACATGGGAAAGGCAGAAGATGAGGGAGAGAAGATAAGGGAGGAAAAAGTTAGTGTGCAGGGAGAAACTCTCAAGTCTCCCCAACCCTCAATCATCTCTCTTCTGCTTTCCCCCCATGCTGTCAAGTAGAAAACTGATCTTCAAGTTAGAAACACTAGAACATATGTGATTTAGAAAAACAAAAGATGTAATATATATGTATACATATATATACATATATATGTATATGCAAGGAAGTAAGGCATCTCCTTTCAGTGTGCCCAGACCTCAGTCTCTCGAATCCTGAAAATCGTGATTCCAAAATACCATTTGGTTGTCTTTGTAACATTGTGAAGTGCATATATGAGATTATAAAAAGACGTCCTGCCTTTTAAAGAAGGGACATCTAGATCCAGGAATTGTAGAAGAGTGGATTTGTCATTACCCGTAGACAGAGTCTAGAAGACAGTTGAGCAGATGGTCTATGAGAGGTTGGAAAAGGAAACAGTGACCGTTAGGAGCCAGTCCTAGAAGCCAGGTACCCAGATGTGCTGAGGAAATCTGCCTCAGAGCAAATGTGCATAAAAGCTTTGAAGCTGTGAGCTGACCACAATGAGAGCCAGCAACGAGGCACTGTGACTAAAGAAAAACCAGAGATACTCTGATGAGAATTCAGCTCTCAGGCATAGAAAATATTCATCAAAAGATATTATGTGTTGCTAGGTCGCTTTGTGGAAGTGTCTTTGGTTCTGTGAACTGCATTTCATGGGAGTCAATGGCAAATTGTTACATGTCTATAAAAGGTTAAAAAGGAAAGTGCTAACTCCTGTTTATGGGGCAAGCAGCTCATTGTGGTTGAGTGAGTGCAGTATATACGTGTTAACACTTAAGATAGTGCCAGGTAGATGTCATTCCTATGCTGTTTTAGATGCAGGAACAAAAGGTTGTATCATTTAAGTGTCATGCTTAAGCCCAACAGCTAAGAAATAGCAGGCCTATGACTTGAGGCTAGATCTTTCTTATCCCAAAGCTCATATAGTCTTTCCACAGTACCAACCTGCCAGAGCAAAAAGAGATCCAGAGATGGATTAGTTGAACTACTGAAGGAAGAGGAAATGTTTGTCTCTAAGAAGGAATTAACAAAATAAATAGAAACATGGGAATTGGATACAAATATTGAAATCATTGCCAACTGGAGAGAAGGTTTAGTTCAGGTGTCAGAGTAAAGAACTAAGGTGGAGAATAGGGACCTAGTCTGAGCAGCTGCCATTTATCAATCACTTGCTCTAAGTCAGTCCCCTGCATCCTTTCTAAATGAGGGTTGGCAGTATGACCTCTGCCATTGCACAGCTAGAGAGCAAGGAGCCGGAGCAGGGAGGAGATGGGGCTAAGCACAGAATCTTTGTAGCGTCAACTGCAGAGAGCCTCTGCTAAAATCTAGGTCTGCCCTACCCTAGGGCCAATGTTCGTACCCATTTTCTTTCACTGAATTCCTGTGGGTAGATTTCCAATCAACATAAGGGAACATTTCCAAGTAATTAGGACCTTCCCAAAAGGGAATGGATGCTCTCTCAGAAAGTGAATTGCCTATCACTGACAAATCCTGACTGGCAGAGATGTTGGGTTCCAAGCTTGATGTCTTCATGGTTGTTGGGTTTTTGTTTTGTTTTGTGTTAATCTGAAATTCTATTTTTATTCCATGACCACCATCCTCAACAGAAATACACTTTTACTTATAAATTATTAATCTAGGAAGTGGGGGAAGGGTATTAGTGGGCAGTTTTGTGGGTCTTTATCACTTTTGTCCACCTGAATTCCAACATGATGATAAACACCAAATATAGTTTATGCAAGATACTGTGAAGATCTCACTCTTTGTGGAAAGGGTATGGACATAAGACCCTGTACAGGTTCCTCATTATGTTTCATTAAATAATGGAAAATTATAATTCTATGCATGTTGTGAAATGAAAGCAAGAAATCTTTGAATTTGAAGAGGAACAAAGCTTTACAAAACCCTAGGACCATTACCACTTTAATGTTCTACATTAGTGCCTTACCCTTTATAATTATGGTGAGAAGATTGACCAGGACACTTTTGGAAGCAGGTTCTGAACCACCCTAGTCTTAAGAATAAAGATGAAGAAAGAGGGGGAAGGAGAAAGGAGCCAAATCCCTGGGCTACGTCCCTCCTCCCTCCCCAGTTTTGATCACACACCCCCCATCCACAGTTCTTAAGCAAACCAAGTAATGGAGAATAGAGGTTCTTGTATTTCGGTATCTAGAAGTCCAGAGCTGAGCCTTTAACTTCTAGATTTTGTCATTTGCTGAGAAATGAGGTCCTGTGGGAAAGCTTCCTACTTCTTGGTCCTGCTGGTAGAAAGTTTTCTGTATTCACCGAATAATTATTTTTGGCTACATAGAGATTGCTTACCCTTTTATAACAACACATGACACTTCTCAACTTAGATACAGCAAGCAGAGTAGTCTCCAGAGAGCTACAGTCCAAAAGAGTGACAGCTTCCACACAGAGGTTGTCGCCGGATGGTCTGAGAAGGAGCTTTGTCTGTTAAGGTTACATTAACTTCAGCTCGCCACTGCCCCTGCATACTTTTCATATCTCTGTGTCTTGTTGGCTCGGTGGTTCACATTCATCTTTGCTGTATCAGTTTTAAATCCAGTTCTCGGTCCTTAAGGGCATTACATAATAAATTAAAAACTTGATCAAAGGAGTTTTATGTGTGATGCATCTGAACTAACTGGTCCTGACTTCCTGCAGGGAAAATGAGTAGCTGGGCAGACTACATTACAGGTTCTCATTAACGATGGTGGGAATGCCTGTCTCCCACATGCCAGTCACTGTACTGGCCCTAGGAATGCCAAGATGCGTCCTTAGTTCTTCAAAGAGCTTCTGCACAAATGTCATAGCGTGATGCATGCTATGACACAAGTCAGCCCCCAGGGTTTAAGCAGCTCAGACTGCTGAGAGAGAGAAGGTTTCTCTGATCCAAGTCTTAAAGGATCTGCAGGGTGTCCCTAGGGATTGTAAACTCGCGAGGATATGTGTGTAGCTAGCTCTGCAGTCCTGTGTAGGTCAGGGCTCTGGAATGAGATGGAAAAGGGACAGATAGTCCATGCTGGGGGGGGGGGGGGGCTTTATCCTGCAGACAGTAGGAAGCCTTTCCATGGTTTTAGGATAAAAATAGTGGAGTGTAACATGTTTTTTAGAAGATCACTGCTGGCTCGGTAAAGAACGGGTTAGCAGTGAGGTAGGAAATAGAGAGACACATCACGGGGAAGACGTTGCAACCGTCCACATGGAAAATGAGAAGAAAAGCAGACTATGGAGGTGGGAAAAACAAATGAGAGACACACTGGGAGGATGTACCGAGGGAGTTGATCATGAGGAACGGGGACTGGCGACCGTGGAGGAAGGACTCAGGCTAGCCCCTAGATTTCTGCCTTGAGTGGACACTGTGCTCATCATGTGCAGGAGAGAATGGCAAGGAGGGGCTGATGGTGAATTCAGGTAGAAGACAGGTGAGTTTGAGAAACTTGAGAGTCTTCGGGAGGGAGGATGTCTATGGGGATTGATGCATGAGCCTAGAGTTCAATTAGAAGAAACAGTTAGGAGAAGCCCAGCTGTTGGCTTGCTTATTCCTTTGATATGGATACAGTTTGGCATATTTAGAAGGCTAAGGGGAATCCTATGCACCCGGCAACCTCAGATTAGCTCTCTTGGAAGCCATATTGTCTATTTGAAGATGATTTCAAGGTAGTGAGTATGTGAGACATGCCAAAATGCCTTGAAAAGAGTTTAGCGGGGGAGTTGTGGTTCCCTTCCCAGGGTCCTTTGCAGTGTTCTTAGTCTTGGCCCACTTTTCTTTTTAGTGTTTCTATGGGATTTCTATAAGTAGTCCCAGTTTCTAAACTACTCAGAAGCAAAATTGGTAAAGAGAAGTGAAATGGTATGTTACTAAAGGTTTCATCTTCTTGATAACCACGCAAGATATTTCTATGAACAGCCCCACTTTGTACACAACACATTTAAGCTTCTAAATGGTTCCATCACTTCTGGTGCAGTAAATAACTTATAAATCTGTAGACACTAAACTCCATCCTTTCCTTTATATACTTAACACTAATTTTTTTAAATGGATCTGTTGTCAGGTGTGGTAATATACATCTATATATACCTGTAATTCTAGCACTCAGGAGGTTAAGGCAGGAAGATAGCCTTGAGTTTGAGGCCAGCCTAGGCTGTATAGGAGTTTTAGGGCTATATAACAAGACCCTGATTTGATAGATAGATAGATAGATAGATAGACAGATAGATAGATAGATAGATAATAGATAGGTAATAGACATATAAATAGATAGATAATAGGTAGATGATAGATAGATAGATAGATAGACAGACAGACAGACAGACAGACAGACAGACAGACAGATAGATAGATAGATAGATAGATAGATAGATAGATAGATAGGTAATAGATATATAAATAGATAGAAATAGGTAGATGATAGATAGATAGATAGATAGATAGATAGATAGATAGATAGATAGATAGAGATAGATAGATAGGTGGATGGAAAGGAAGAAAGAAACTTAATGTTGTCAATGTTATTATTGACAGAGAAAAAAGATTTGTGAAAAGCTTGTGGCCCCAGTGGAATTCATTAAGAGCTGTACTCCAATCATTCAACACTAACCCCACTGACCTCCACTGCCCAGCTTTATGCTCCGATAGCACCCTGAACAATCCCTTGTTAACACTCAGCCTCCGGGACTTCGTTTATAATCTTTCCCTTCTTACTTCTGCCCACCTTTGTCCCTACCTCCATAAAGCCCTGAGCAGCCAGATGGAACTTTTAGTTCTAAGCATGAAGAAGTTAGTCATCAGTTCAGGGCCCCCAGTGGCCTCTCATCTTCAACTTACAATACATGCTGTGAACTTCATCTGTGTTCTGACCTTGGGTTGTTCTGTGATCCTGCTTGAATCACACTGGTCATTTTTTCCAAGCCCTTCTGGCACCTTCTGTGCTCTGTAGGACTCGTAATTTTTCTGTTCCCTCTTCCTATAATGCTTTTGCCCAGCAATCTCTGGGGTTGTCATCTAGGTCTCTGAGTCGCTGTGACAATGTTTGGCCATCTTTTAACAGCAGCCTCCATCATACTCTGTCCCTTATTCTGCTGGATTTTTTCATCATAGCATGTCTTACTTGTGTATTGATATCTACACGTAACTCCTGTGAGCCCAGGAGCACTCAATGCCCTGCTGCTGTGATGACACCTGGCTATCCATGCTTCCAAGATACGTGATGACTATGTAGAAGCCTGGTTCATGGAGATGGGGTGGGAAATGGAGTCACTATCACCAGGAGACCTGTAATAATGGAAATGTCTTAGATTTCCCAACATGGTCCCGATGGTTAATTTTCCAAGACTCCTTCTTTGGTAATAAATGTGAGCAGGTCTCAGAAAACTTGTGTACATTTCCCTGGGTTTAATATAGATTTATTGCTCAGGCAAAGATGAGAACTTTTTCCCCACTTCCAACAGACTAGTTACCAAAACAGGTTTGCCACCTCAGGATGTAGTCAATAATAATGTGGTTTCCACTCCCCACCACACCTGCTCTTCCGAATCTGGAAGTCCCCCGCAGGAGCAGCCATGTTTGTAGAGCCTGTGGAAATAGCCTCCTGCACAGTAGCTTTTTGATCCCACAGGAAAAGGACTTTCTTTGATGGCTTGGTACCAGTGAGCTCTGCCTTCTGCCTCTCCACGATCAGAGGTTTCCTGTTGACACTCTGGACTGAATGCCACATTTAGTGTGTTTTTCTCTTGTTTTTTCCCTAGGATCTTCTACGTCTCTCATGATTCCCAAGACTTGAAGATCTTCAGCTATATTGCTCGAGATGGTGCCAGCAATATCTTCAGGTGTAACGTCTTTAAATCCAAGAAGAAGGTAAGGGGGCTGTCATCAGTCTTCTGCTAGTTTCCTCTGATCGGCCCAGCACATACCTGTCATTGACTTGCCTCCCTGTTTAAGGTTTGGAGGAGGATGTTTTAATACCAGAACTGGTAACACTACATTAGTCATCTGTCATTGCTCCAGTTGTGATGAAACCCTCTGATTTTTGTGCCATCTGAACTCTGTACTTAGTTACATAGAGCAATAGAGAGGGGTCCACTGTTTGATATGTCCTTTGAGAGAGGACCAGAAGACAGGACCAGCAATGATGCTGACATTAGCTTGCAGGAAAGAAGCACTAACCAAGGTGACCCTTCACCCTAATCTTGCGTGTAAATCAGTGGGCCAGCTGTATTAGCAAATCATGACATGGGGAATCCAGCTTAGCTAGGGTATGATATTGGTTGTCATGGGAGATTATTTTAATGTGGCCACCTTGACACTGAGTAAATGTAATTTTTACACTTCTGTAGAGGTGCTCTTTCTCCCTGCCATTCCTCTAGGGGCCTGACACACAAAACTAGGCTTTGGAATGCCTGCCTGGGGAGTAGAAAACTTAGGATTTACCTCACCCTCCTACAGTAGTCCAGAATGATGAGTGGATTGCCACCCCACGAAGTCTCAGCTTCTCTGAAGATATATTGAGGATAGGCAAAATTAGCATTTTCTTTTAAAAATGTTTATTAGCATATAGTAATTATATAATTATACATAATAATGAGATTTATTTTGACATTTTCATACATGTATATAATGTATTTCAATTATATTCATTCCAGTTATCCTATCTTGTTCCCTTCCCACTTTCTCTGATGCCTTAAAACCAGCATTGTCTAAAAATAAATGTATTTTTTTAACATCTGTCACCCAAAGTATTCCACGCTAAAACTACCGTATTTAAGTTTCTGAGAGGCCCAGCAGTTAAGGAAACCCCTGAACTTGTTTAATCTAGCATTTCAAAAACTAATTTGGCTACAAAAGCATATTTTTTCTGTACGGTGTGTGTGTTTGGAAAGCACTACAGCAATGTCTAAAGTCTCACAGTTCTACTCTTCTAGAGAGAAGCCATTAAGTCTGGCTGATAAGACTTCCGGTCCCCTTCCTGGACATTACATCCTATGCCTTAAGGTGTCCTTCATAGTTTCATAGGTACTTTGTCATGATCAAATGGGGTCCTACAAATGAAACCTGACAAGGTCAAACTTTACTAATACAGGTGTCTCTTGACATGATGGAAGTTATGTCATGGTTTACCCATCTTAAGCTGAAAATATTGTAAGTTGAAAATGCATTTAATATATCCAATATAGCATATGTTATTGCTCAATAGAGCAGTACCTGTGGACTAGTCATTTCCAGAAGCCGTAAGTGGCTGCCACTGCCCAGTGTCACGAGCATTTCCTACTGTATGCCATTAGTCTAGGAAAAAAAATCAAATTTTGAAGTATAATTTCTACTGTATATGTGTGTGTATAGCTTTTGTACCATCATATAGTAAAAACATCACCAAATCAAACCATCAAAGCTCATATTATATAGGTGTCTTGTTTCCCATGAAGGAGGAACACATTGCTAACTTTCCATGCCCTCTAGGGAGATTTGTGCCCTTACCCACTCTGTTTTCAGGACTTTTATGTATTGTTTGTTTGATTTTTTTGATTAATTGATTGATTGATTATACTGGGGATGGAGTTTAGGACCTTTTACCAAGGGTCTATCATTGAGCTACATCTCTAGCTCTTGGGCCCTTTTAAATTATGTCATAGAATGGACTAGAAAGTACTAGAACTGTTAAGATGTATAGCAGTAGGAAGCAAGCAGTAACTTCTTTGATGAGAAGGTGGATGAGTTGCCAGACTTAATGTCTATATAACAGTTGAAAGGGCAGGTGATGTAAGCGAGGCCATATTAGGCTGTGTATTAGAACTGATGGGAACTTGAGTAGGAAAAAGAAGAGAAAAAAAGCCCTAGTCACTAGGACGTATGGGTTTAGGGACTAGCAGAGTGAAAGGCTCTGGGGAGGAGAGGAAAGGAACCCAGAGTGTCCCTGATGGGTATCAACTGGACTGTCTGCAGTGTTCTCTGGCATGACACCCAGGAGTGAACCACCCACCTTTGGGTTGAGTTCCTCCCTGTGCAGTGATTGCAGTCTTGTACATAGACTGTGTGCAACTTAGAGATGTGTTGTAAACAACACCCAGTCATTTACCAGTGCTTCAATTGCTTACCTCATTTTATCATGCGTATGTAAAGAATAATGTAAAAATGAACCCTTTTTATCCTCATTTTCAGAGATCAGGCAGTGGAGACTCAGCCTAAGTGACTTGTCAGGTTCTCCTTGAGGGGCAGTGGCTAGCACCAAGGAAACACACAGAGCTAAAGGATTTTGAGCAAGAAACATAGATAAAGGAGATTCTGGGCTCTTTGGGGGATCTAGTCTGGTGGCACAGGCAGACTGGATGTCCTGCTGCCAAACCAGAGTCTGAGAATGACCTCCACCTAGAACCTAGATCTTGGAGTTAGGAGTTAGGTACCAAATGGAGTTCCTACTGACCAAGGACACGTTCTCTGCTTCCAGTCACCACGGTTTTTTCTTTTTCACACCTCCTAGCTCCCAGAGCTACTTCTCATTCTCTGGCTCTTCTGTTTCTGTACTCCTTTTGCCCTTACCTACTGCGTCTGTAGTTCTTTGTGGGGTTGGTTCTCAGGCCCTGTGCTGGCCTGCAGCCATGCAGCTAGGAGAGTTATTTCCAGACCGCCTGGTCTGTGAGCTCTGTTGCTGCTGAACTCCAGACAGGGGGACCAGTTTCCAAGCCAGGAAAGAGCAACGAATTGTTAAGCAAAGGAAACCCAGTTTGGGAGGGGTGGGGAGTGTGTCTGGGAGGTTTTGCACGCCATCCTGGTTGGCCTCCAAGTAAGTGTTTAACTTTCTTACAAAGCACTTGTGGTTTCAGGAGATAATAGCTTGGGAAGGAGTTTTAATTGGCAAATCATAGGCAGATTTAAGAGATGGGGAGAAAGGACCACAGATCCTAAGAAAATGTGTCTTGCAAGGATGTTTGTGAACCATTAGAGTCATGTTAGAGACCTGTTGATGGGAAACCAGCAGACACAATACTCTCCTGAGTTCTCAGATTGATCACAGATAGAAAAGCCTTGAATAAGCGTCTTGCTGTGCCTAAGATTTAGTTACATGGTTCCACATCACACCATGTCTCTCTGTGTGCTGGTGACATGTTTCTCATGACAGGCCTCTAACGCAGTGTCTTCTTTACTACAGAAAATGGGTCGTCTCTTCTGCTGATTGAGAATACTGGCCAGGCATCTCAGTCTACCTGTTAGAAGGAATCCCTACCCCTTGCTTCCAACACGATGAGTCTGTACCTCTGGCTCTTCCTCTAGTCACTCACATGAATGATCTGTGTGGTTCTCATCTTGGGGATTTTGACTTGTAGTGACTTTTACTGTAAACACAACTTGATTATAAAGAACTTCTTAACTCTGCCCCATCTCACTGTGACATAGATGCCCCCCCATAGTGTCCTCAAATGGTTAACACAGCCTTGTCCCCACTTTATAACTGGCAAAAGAAAAGGCCCAGGATAGTTAATTCCCCCTGGTCACACCCTGAATGGACAATGCCACTGAGATCAGAACTAGGTAGGTTTCCTACTTGCCAGTCCAGGGCTGTGACCACTAATCCTAGGAAACAGTGGAAGCCATTGATGAAGACTTCCTGGTAACTTGACATTTCCTGTGCTTCCCTCCTTCTGGGAAATAACGATAGTATCATTTGCAAGAGTGTTCCTCTCTTGAGCAGCCTTTTGCCTGGCCTCTCCGCCTGCCCTGTGGTGTGGATGTCACCCTCCTGGTATTTTTTTTTTCACAGCCCCAGGAGGATGCACTCGGTGCATGATGCACATGGCTGTGCTTATTAGCGAATTATCTCAGGCGTTGTTAGTGGTTAGCAGGAGCTGCAGGGAGTTCTACTAGCCGCGAAGTCAACTCCTTGATATCATCTCCTTCCTGCAATCCCAGTTCAGTTGGCTTGAGTAAGGAGAAGTTGCTTCTTCTTGCCAGCATACTGGGGGCCGCAGCTGTATAGCCGAACTGCCCTTTAGAGTTTACAGTAGATTTGGAAGGACGATGACAGTCATGTGCTAAAGAATGACAAATGTTGGCCTGGAGAGATGACTCAGTGGTTAAGAACACTGTCTGCTCTTCCAGAGGACCTGGGTTCAATTCCCAGCACCTACATGGTATTTCACAAGTGTCTGCAACTCTAGTTCCAAAGGATCTAACACTCGTATACAGATATACATGCAGGAAAAACACCAATGCATGTAAGATAAAAATAAATTATTGGGAAAAATGGCAAGTGTCTAGTAACACTTGGAAAAGTAAGTCAACTTGTCCCTTGTCCCCCAGCTGCTTACTGACAGATTATAACCATCATTTCCTGTCAGTGTTGAAAGTCAGACCCACTTTGACAAACTTTCTATACTGGGCAATGATTCATTGTCCAACGAAGGCCCTCTATCAAATTGTATAATCAAGGCATCAATAACATAGTGGACAAAACCTGACCCACCCATCATTTCAAACTCTTAGTACCTTGTATGTGTGTGTGTGTGTGTGTGTGTGTGTGTGTGTGTGTGTGTGTGTATCCACACATATATATATTTATGTGTGGATATATACATATATATATATGTATATATCCACACATAAATACTTCAGCCTGTAGTCCCTTGACAACACCAAGCTAAAGGTACCTTTTTTTTATTTTGCATGAATTGTGGATGTTTGTGTTCATGCAGAGGCCAGAGGTCAGCCTTGATGACATTCCTCAGGTGCCATCCAGCTTGTTTTTTAAAACAGAGTCTCTTCATTGGCCTAGAATTTGTTCATTAAGCTAGGATGGCTGGCCAGCAAGCCTCAGGAATACACCTGTCTCCATCTCCCTAGTGCTGGGATTAATTATAAACTGGAGCCACCATGCCTCGTGCTCACACTCTGTCTCCCTCCCTCTCCTGCTGTGTGTGTGTGTGTGTGTGTGTGTGTGTGTGTGTGTGTGTGTGTGTATTTGTATGTTCTGAGAATCAAACTCAGGCCTTCATGCATATGTGGCAAACACTTTCCCAACTGAGCTATCTCCCTGACTCCTTTCTGAGGTACCTTTAACCAGCACGTTAAAGAAACATGCCGTTCAGTTCTATTTTTGTTGAGATTCTGAGGCAGTTGAGCTTAACATAAAGGCACTGTGTGGCAGGTGAGAATTATAAAAGTCATTGCGCAACTAACTTTGTGGAAGTCAATTCCCTAGAACTCTGAAGTACTTGGAAGACAAATCCCCAGTGCCCAGAAGATGGAGAGGTGGGTACCACAGAGCAGAGGAGCAGGAGGGCAGGCCAACAGCAAAGCCTCTTGGCACAGTGAACCCCGACTCTTCCTCCTGTTTCTCATCATTGGCAGCTCCATCTCCTCTCCGTCTCTTGTGCACCTTGTGCTCTTGTTCTCTGCCTCCCTTGCCCATCTGATGGCTCTTTAATCATCTCCACAAGATGTGAAGGAGAGAGAGAGAGAGCTTTGTCCAG
The DNA here is from genome assembly GCA_902168425.1 of Peromyscus attwateri. NCBI lineage: Eukaryota > Metazoa > Chordata > Mammalia > Rodentia > Cricetidae > Peromyscus > Peromyscus attwateri. The sequence goes on from CABHPP010138021.1 coordinate 43,190, forward strand.
GGTAGTGAAGTTCAGTAGAGTGCCGGCAATTATCAGGTCAACTTCAGGATCTGATGGATCAAACCATGCTTTACATGTATACAGCACTGAAAAGATCCCCCAGCGTATATAGCCAACCAGCAACAAACAGGCTTATTAGACTAAGATGAAATGATGCTATAAATGATTCTTCTGTGGACCAATCAAGTACAGGAATCAACATCTGATGTCTGTCTTCCTAAAGCTAACATTCCAGCCTTTGTCTGCTTTTGAGCAAATAGCCCATGCTCACAGCGAATCGTGTTATTTTCATTGTGGCAGTTTATCAACTATTGACACCTACTATGTTGAAGCCCACAATAGGCATAGTGAGGAGAATGGCTTTTATCCACCTTGATTTGGTTTCTGTACTAGGATGAGGGGTGTCCCAGGCTGGGAGAGGTCTTCTAGCAAGGGGACAGAGAGATGGTTTAAAGAAATACTGTGTGGTAGGAATCAGAGGCATATGGTTCTGCGGTAGCTTCCTTTCCTTTTCCTTTTCACAAAACTGCCTGTAACTGGCACTTCCAGTGAGTGCCATTGCTCTCCATCTGCAGCTGAGAGCCACTCTGAGGTTAGATATTCCTTTCCAGCTCTGAAAACATCAAAGCAGCCCTATCCAAGCTAATCTTGATAACCACGAGGCCACACATGCTTTGGGCTGCTAAGAGAAATTGGCTTCTAGACAGGAAGATTTGGTCCATGTGCCACCCAGCACTTTCAGGGGATTACGTAAAACTAAGCTGGATTTGTACAAAATCATGCAGTATAATGATGCTCCGCAACCGCCACCCAATCTAGCAAATCCCAGAGAGTGGCCAGATCTCTGAAAGCTGGAAAAGGCTGTCTTCTAACAGTCCACTTGCCGGCTCCGCTGTGTGCATAAATACCTGTAATCTTTAAACCTCCACTTTGATTTCCAAATGTCATGAGATCTGGGCAGCTGCTTCCATGTGATCCAAGAGACCTAAGGTCTTCATGGAAACCTCTGAAAGAGTTCATTTTAAAGCTCCATTTAATTGAATTCTCCCTCTTAGCTTCAGACATGGCCTTCAGTGAAGTGCCAGCATGTGTGACTCTTGCATTTCAGGGCAGCAAACAGAACCAGTTTTCTTGCCTAGTTCATCAAGTGGGGTTAACCTATAGAAAGGAACCCACGGGACTGTGTAGAGAGTAGCAGTGAGAAAATTAGCCCCTGCTGGCTGCCTTCCAGTAATCGCTCTACGTCCAAGGTCCTCTTAGAAAGTCCTCTAAAAAGACTTTTCAGTAGTGATGAAAGCAAAGTCCTGAAGGTCAAAGGGCATCTGGGGCTCAACATAGCTGTTGATGAGTAGTGTTAGGAGCCACCTCGATGATTTTGACCACCAGAGTGGTGGATGGAAAGGACAGTCCCTTATGGGTGTGTAGTCATACTGCAGAGCAGACAGGCTAGTGTGATGTATATCAGGTCACCTCCTCAAGAAACATCACCAAACTTCATCAACCATGCTGCCATGTCCTTTTATTGTAGATGGAGACATAGTCTTTATTTAAAGGAGGGTAAGAGAAGCTGAAATGAAATCATTTGACACCAACTGTGCAAATCTAGAAGTTCACCAACTTCTTCCTGCACAGAAGCCATTGGACTAGCTCAGAGCTGAGATGCATTTGTCCAAAGGTTTTCTTCTTATGCTGTGTGAGGGAGGCAATGGCTATCACCCTTTTGACCTTAGGATATATAAAGAAAAAGAGTCTCTTAAATTCTTCATGTTTCTGCTATTAATTCAAACAAACAAACAAAGAACAAAAACAAAACAAACAGCCTGTCGAGATCTATCTTTTGGGGGTTGTAGAGATGGCTCAGAGGTTAAGAGCACTGGCTGCTCTTCCATAGGTCCTGAGTTCAGTTCCCAACAACCACATGGTGACTCATAGCCATCGATAATGAGATCTGGTGCCCTCTTCTGGCATGCAGTCATATGTGCAGGCAGAACACTGTGTAAGTATTAAAAAAATAAATTAATTGAAAAAAAACTATCTTTTTTTCCTGACTTAATTATCTTTTCTTTTTCTTTTTTTCTTTTTCTTTTTCTCTCTTTCTTTCTTTTTTTTTTGGGGGGGG
>CABHPP010138022.1:0-38044 GCA_902168425.1 Peromyscus attwateri
CGGAGCCCCCCGGTCCCGCCCGCCATGCCCGGCCTGGCCGCGGGCAGTCGGGCCCGGGTCTACGCCGAGGTGAACAGCCTGAACAGCCGCGAGTACTGGGACTACGGAGCCCACGTCCCGAGCTGGGGGTAAAGCCGCCGCCGGCCGCCCCCTCCCGCGAACCGCACCCAACCGGCCGCTCCGCCTCGGGGTCTGCAGGGAGGTCCGGCCCCTGCCGCACGTGTCCCTGGCTTCCCCTGTCCGCCCGGCCCTGGGCCCCCGGCTCAGCAGCCATAATCAAGATGATTACTAACTGGTTCGAAAACTTGGTCGGGGCAAGCAAGTATAGTGAAGTATTTGAGGCCATTAACATCACCAACAATGAGAGGGTGGTTGTAAAAATTTTCAAGCCAGTGAAGAAAAAGATAAAACGAGAGGTTAAGATTCTGGAGAACCTTCGTAGTGGAACAAATATCATTAAGCTGATTGACACTGTAAAGGACCCTGTGTCAAAGACACCAGCTTTGGTATTTGGAATATATCAATAATACAGATTTTAAGCAACTCTACCAGATCCTGACTGACTTTGATATCCGGTTTTATATGTATGAACTACTTAAAGCTCTAGATTACTGCCACAGCAAGGGAATCATGCACAAGGATGTGAAACCTCACAATGTCATGATAGATCAACAGAAAAAGCTCCGACTGATTGATTGGAGTCTGGCGGCGTTCTATCATCCTGCTCAGGAGTACAATGTTCGAGTGGCCTCGAGGTACTTCAAGGGACCAGAGCTCCTTGTGGACTATCAGATGTATGACTACAACTTGGACATGTGGAGCTTCGGCTGTATGTTAGCAAGCATGATATTCCGAAAGGAGCCGTTCTTCCATGGGCAGGACAACTATGACCAGCTTGTTCGAATTGCCAAGGTTCTGGGGACAGATGAACTGTATGGGTATCTGAAGAAGTACCATGTAGACCTAGATCCGCACTTCAATGATATCTTGGGACAACATTCACGAAAGCGCTGGGAAAACTTTATCCATAGTGAGAATAGACACCTTGTCAGCCCCGAGGCCCTAGATCTTCTTGACAAGCCCCTGTGGTACGACCATCAACAGAGATTGACTGCCAAAGAGGCTGTGGAACACCGTGGTCTCACCGCAGCACGATGAAGCCTGAGAAATCGACAGTAATGCGGCACAGACGCTTGCCAATAAAACCAACCAACCAAACAAAAACTTGAAGGAAACTACAGTGTGATAAAAAGAAATTCTAATCATTCATTCTAAAGGCAAAGAAGAGTAAAGACCTAAAGCCTGTCAAAAGCAAGAAACTCCCCAGTACTAGTCTGCAGGGAGCTGCGCTGTGCAGTGCGGCAGTGAGTACAGTTCAGGATCGGAAGGGACTTCCTCATACATAAGTATATTGGAACACGAAAGACAGGTGGCCCATCTGGCTTATTAATATGGATATCTTCATGGAAATTCAGAAATATAACCCTAACTTGCTAGCACTCTCATTTAATGGAGGACCTAGTGGTTAACAGATGATTAACTGGAGGATTTCTGTCCTTTGAATATTTCTGGGGCACTCTACAGGGCTGCTATTTCTATCACATCTGCAGAAAAGTCTCCTGTCATTGACACCTGGATAATTACACTATTCTTAGTTCTGATTTAGGGCAACAGGTGGTTCTTCAGTGAGAGAATCTAAGTGGGAAGGCCAGAAACGAAAAGACAAAGCAGATAGTACAGTTTTTTTTGAGACACAAAGCCCTGTAGATACATTCTCAATTTGGGCCCTCTCTTTTCAAGCAAAGTCACACTTTCCCTTTTGATATCTTGGCTGATGAACCTTGCATCTGGTTAGGTTTCCTGGCACCAAGGAGCCTAAGGTTTCTTTGGAGCAACAGCAACCTCATTTCAAGAACATTCCTTGGGGGTGACGTAATACTTGCTCATACTTTTTGCCTCAACAGACTTCACATTTCCTTTTTATATTTTAGTGCCCAACTTCTTTTTCAGTGTTGACCTGGAAAAGCTCTAACCATGCCACAGAGTTATTGCTATAAGATGTTTCAATTTCTTTTGCTAAACATATTCATTCATTTCCTAGAATTTAGCCATATTCAAGTTCTCAGTACAAAGGATGAATATACGAGATTCTAGCCAGAATATAACTTCAATGGCCTCTAGCCTGTTTCTCAATATTGGCATTGTTCTGCTATGACATCTCATGAACCAGGCTTTCACTGTAGATAATTTTCTCAGAATTCTGGCTTCCCAAACTCTCTTCCTCCTGGATTATTAAGTTCACCTTACAGCATCTCAGGACTTCTTTTTTTAATTCAAACTTAAAAACTCATTTTACACACAGACAATTTTTAAAGGACTAAGAAACACATGGTAATGTTTTGCATAGCAATGCCCCTACTTCTCAGCAGCCATTTTCTACCTTATTTTATTTCCCTATTGCTGTGATAAAATGACCAAGAAAAATCAATGTATCTAAGCAATGCTTTATTCTTGACTTTCAGTTTAAGGAGTTATATTCCATCATGACAGATAACACATGGTAGTATGGAGGTGAGCCTGCCTGGACACATTGCATCTGTCGTCAAGAAGCAGAGAGTGCACTCAAGTGGGAGTATTTTGAAAGCTGAGGAAGTCTGGAGTTAAGAAGGAAGGAATGGATGGAGTCCTGAGTGAACTTGTATTAACTTGGGCATAGCCATAGCAAGTACACTAATCCCTCAGATCAAGGTGAATAGGCAAATCATTTTTCAGGGAGAGGTTCATAGGAATGGCCAATTCTTCCTTCACTCCAAGTATGAGTGTTTAAAAACCCATATGATTGACCAGTGTATGAAAAACTAGCAGCTTCAGTGTCCTGCTCCCATATAGGTGTAATAAGAGATTGCTCCTCTACAGATTTCCCTACCAGTCTAGTTAATTCTTCTTTCTTATGCTGTATATACCAAGCCTGAGGAGATTTGAGTTGTGAAGTTGTTTCTGCTCTTTCAGAATGAGCAAGTCCCAAATAATCTCAGCTTTTCTGTACTTATTTCTGTGTCTATACTTTCTCCACTCCCTCATAACTGCAGTCAATTTCAATGACCAAGTAGGAATTACTTAGTAAACCTGAATGAAGTCCCTCTCAAAGTGATAAACTTCCTCGAGTAAGACTCCAACTAATAAAGGACCCACAACCTTCCTGAACAGCTTTGTTTGGAAAGGACCGAGACTAAAGAAAGCTACAAAATTAACATATGTAATAAGGCAGTTTGAGAGAGGGATTGGAAGCTAGTTCTTTTTTTTTAAATCTTGACAGCACAGATTTTTAAAAATTAATTAATTTTTTCCAGCCCAATCACATTCTCTCCAAGTCCCTAGCCTCAACCTTTGCTTTCCCTGACGACCCCAGGCCTCCAATTCTCTTCACAAAGGGACAGGCCTCCCATGTACATCACCCAGGCATGGCATATCAAGTTGTAGTAAGACTAGGCATCTCCTTTCCCATTAAGGCTGGACGAGGCAACCCAGTAGGAGGAAAGGCAGGGACAGATTTTTTAATAAATCCTAACAATAAGCATAACCCTAACCTCAGAACCAGACTGCAACCCCTAACCCTGAGCTAACCTTAACACCCTAATCCACCTAGTCCTCCAACCATAACCCAAACTCCAAAGCCTAACACACTAATCCTGTATCCTAACCCTAAACCTACCATAACACTAAGTATTGAATACATAGTGTTGGAAAAAAGAGCAATCAAGAATGACATAGGTTTCTGGCCTAATCAGCTAGACAAGGCAGTAAATGCCATTGATTAAAAAGGGAAGGAAGGCCGGGGCTTAATTAAGTATTCTGCAACATGATGAATTTGAATTGCCCACAAAATATACAGAAAGGTTAAATATAGGAATTGGAAAGACTCAGCGGTTAAGAGCACTGGTTGATCTTCCAAGTGTACCTTTGTTCAATTCCCAGCACCCACATAGTGTCTCACAACTGTCTGAAACTCTAAATCCAGGGCAACCTCACACAGACATATATGCAAGCCAAACACCAATGTATATAAAAATAAATAAATCTTAAAAAAAAGTTAAAAAAACAAGAAAAAAAGAAAGGTTAAATACAGCTGGACTCCAGGTTATATCTAGTCCAGGATTTGAGTTTGGGCAACACCAGCAGATTACACTAGTGTGAAGACTCCTGGTTCACCTGAAGATCTCAGCTCAGTGGAGCAGGGGTACAGTACTGATGTCAACCCTTAAAGAGGCAGTGAGTAGGCTAGCAAAATGGCTTGGTGAGTAAACGCAATTGCCACCAAATCTAGAGACAGAGATCAATCCCTGAGAAGTTATCCTGTGACATCCACACATGTGCCTAGCATGAGAAGCTAGTTCTTATTAGGGCTTTACCTACCAAACAGCATAGAAAAAGGGCAAAAAGCACAAATACTTGTAGTAGAACCTGGGGACTATAAAGAGCCAAATATCAAGTGTCCCGATAATTTTTGGGCTCTTTCCCAGGCAAACTTCCATTCCTGAGAACACTTTTCCTCCCTTATATTGCAAATGTGTCCCTAATGCAATCTTCTCTCTTGGGGCGTAAAAGCCTGGGATTGATTATCCTGTGAACCTAGAGTCACAGCTTTGTACTGAAGATGTTTTATCCTGACATTTTGAGCTTACATTTTAGGACTCTGACCTCCAAGCCTAGTGTAAAAGGCATAATATTTACCTTCATATCTCCTTCCTCTTGATGAACTGTGGGACTGCTTTCTTGCCTATTCTTTTAATTTTCTATCAAATTCAAATAAAAAAATTTTCAAGTTTCCTCAGGGTTTATTTTATGTTCTTTTAATTTAAAAGACTAAGAACCTGGAAGGGTCATTTCAGAGTAGCCATTTACAAGTCCACTTGGGACCAAATATTTAAATACATGTGTCTATGAAGAACATAGAGTATTAGAACCACAGAACTTGTGGTGTCACATCATGAGTGTGGGTTGACTGTAGACAAGAATAGCTAATATATATGCCCCTCCCTGAACTTGCCTGCCTCTTCTCAGGCTCAGTGTTCCTGTGCTTTACCTTTAGTCCACTCTGCAGCTGCAAGTCCTCCCCCAACAGCTCTGTAGCTGTATCTCCAACCAAACACTTGGTCTTCCTTTTCCAGGCATAAGTGCTGGATCACTGTAGTTTGGACTTGTAGTTCTTGTAAGTTTGCTTTATTGGAACTGCAAACACCTATCAATAGATAATTACTTTTAATTCAACTTGTAAACATTTTTCTGTTTAAATTGAGCTAAGCCTAGTCATATTTGTTTTAATACCTGATGCCAACCCTTATCACATTATTCTCATGTGATAGAATACATGTGAGTAAGGATTACCGTGAAGACTTACATACAATTTTCCCTGATGGTTTATTACACTTACATTGTAGTCTCACTTTTCAAATAATATGTTTTTATTGCAGCCAGACAATGATTTTTTGATCTTGCTTTTTCCTGTATAAAACATGAAATTTCGTTATATATATTCATGATCGAGCTCAACAATTCTTTTTCTTAAAGTAAACTGGGCCTTAACTATCTATTGTGATCAATTGTATATTATCTTTGTAGTGTCAGTGTTGGAATTGTAATAATCCTGTAGCTTTTCATGTGCTAGAAAATAATTATACAAATTCTTTCCTTCAATATCTCTAGAGTTTGTGATTTTATTATCCAGTACTGCCAAATGTTTTACTTTTTGAAATCCCCAAATCTTCAGTTTCAAACTTGGCTAACTTTTATTTACAAAGACATGGGCATCAGATAAATGTCACTGATCCACGAATGTAAAAAAATAGGAATAGTTGATGACATTCAAGCATGCTTAAAAAGAGAGGTGGGAAGGACCATATGAGAAATAACAGAATTGTCAGAAAACCTTATCATTAGTCAATACTCTAATAGGCAGATCTTTCCAAGTCATTGTGTGATACAAATGTGGGTTAGTACATATACCCTATTGATCCCAGCACTATATCTTTTGGATAGAGAATAATGCCAGAATAGAAAAAAAAATAAAAATAAAAAAATGAGTGAGAATAATTGGCTGCCCAGTCTCCTTAATTGAACAAATTCTGTTAGTAGCAAGGCACTTAATTTCTTCCCATGTTGGTCATTGTCTTTTCTGCATTGACTGGAATCACCTCTTGCACCATGTTATACCCAGTTTTAGATTTTTCATTTGCATTTTCAGCTTCAGTAAATGCCTGCACTACTGGCATTTCCTTAATGCTCTGGGAAGTCACTCCAGGGACTTAAAGTGTCCTGTAAGCTTCTTGTGGAAAAACAAAAACATACCATTACCTCCACATTAGCAAAGGATCTAGAACTCTTTCAGGATATACTGGTGTTGGCAACTTCATGGACAGAGTCGAGGTCATTAGAGAGTGGTGTAGTGGGTAGCCATTCCAGCTTTGATCTGGAAGTTCCAACCCCCATTGAGGCTTCGGTAACTGTCACGCCTACAAGGCAGGGCCAAGAGAGGACCCTGAAGACCCTAGATCCGGATGCGCCACCTCTCTTGGATCCTGGACCCTGGACGCTGGAGGTAGCCTGAGCAGAGTTCTCCAGAGAACACCGCCGGACTGTGCTACGTCTTTCCCAGAACCTGCAACCTGCCTATCCCTTCGTTTGTAAGTTACACCACTAAATAAACCTCCCTTTTAACTACGTGGAGTGGCCTTAATAATTTCACCAATGTCTAGAAAAATGAATGACAGAATCTGCAGATATGAAGTAGAAAGTTGATCCATAAAGTCAGCAGGAGTTTATTTGCCAAAAGTAAGAGGAGGCCCAAAGTAAGTTGAGTAGAAGAGATGGAAGAGGAGGTTGTATGATGTCAGGGTCTTATGCAATAAGCTGATTAAGTTCAAAATGACACAGCTTTATGAGACTAGCAGGAATCTCATAGTAAAGGGTCACAGCACAGCCAAGATTAGTGAGGAATAATACACTCTTGGGCTCTCTCATCTGCAACAGTACAGCAGAATGATTTGTAGGAGTACGTAATAATGTAAGGTAGTGGAAGTTTCATGTCAATATGATTTAATTGCCCTAGAGTAATGGCTTAGATTTTTACTTGAAAGGCCCTTTTGTATTCAGCTCTGTGTTGTATAGGAGAAGAGTGGTCATTACATAATTGAGAAAAGTATTTTTTGGTAAATTTTAAGGATGGTCAAGGCAACTAATATTTCCTGACATCTTTTGAAAGTTAATCCTTGTTTGTGGTTGATCCATGTGTATTTTTAATTTCTGTGGGCAAATGGTACTTTTCTATAATATTTCCTGAAAAACAAAAAGTGGATTTCATTTGTAATTTTTCTGGGGGAATCTCCAGCTGGCCCTGTCACATATGAAACTGGGCAGTAGGAAACAACAGATTCAATAACTCTACAGTAATCCCCACTAAAAGCAAATTGTTCATATAATGAACAATCATGAGAGAGAGGTACATATTTTTTAAAGTAAACAAAATTTCAGCAAGAAATTTTGAGACAAAGTATAGCTACTGGCAAACTCCTATGGCACCCCTTCATCGAAATCTCTTCAAAGTTTCTAGAAAATTAAGTAAAAGGAAGTTTAAAGCAAAATGAAGATTAACCTGAGGATGAAGGCTGAATAGTTAAGAATTCATCCTTTAAATCTAGAATCATAAGATATCAAGCAAAAGGCACAGGAAAGAAAGAAGAGACAAGGCTGTTAATTCCCCAAGGGTTGAATAACTGTGCCATCAGGATTAGCAAACAGCATAACAGGAGATACCATTCCTTGATCTTCTCTGCCTTAACGTCCTTGGGAATTATGTCATTGTTGAAACAATTGATGAGCAACATGGGGTGTGGGGACATACACCATTGCTCTCGTTGTAGAGAACACATTCTTTCTCCACAAATACAACTATAATACAGAAAGGACATATGGTCAAATTGTCCTTGACAAACATCTTCTGTTTCCCACATCAGAAAGAAAGCACTCTGACTGCACTGCACTTTTGAAATACCCTGCAGCTGCGCTGTGACAGCCTGCTTCAGGGTTGTTTCAGAGGCTAAATATTCAAACCTACCACAGACACATCAGATCAGTATCCACCAGACTCTGAAACCAGTTTTCCACTAGTTTTCTCCCTAAGAAAGTTGTTGTCCTGCCCAGTGAGGTTCAAACTATGTATCCAAATGACAACACCAGATGAAGCAAAAACAGTAAGAATGTGATTATTTCCTTTGTATAGTAAGACTATTCTAAATGGACTAGAGACTTACTCAAGCATACTGTGGATATTCCTTGAGGAGAATGAGTCACAACTTAAATTTATTCTGTGTAATTGGCCTCAGAGATGCCAACCAAATCACAAATTCCCCACACAGTCAAGGTAAATCTAACTAATAAAAGATGCACCATGCATTGATGTGGGGGACCAATTTATCTGTAGGAATAGCCTGAGACACCATTTCAGGAGTTAATATATTATAGAAGGATGCAGAGTGAGCCAAGAGAGGTGTCCCAGAAATAGCCTAGTAGAGGAAAACTATCCTGTGCTTCACACTTGGGAGTTCCCTTCCCAGGGAGTGTAAGTCAATGCTGCTATTATTTGAAGGGACTGCAGCAAGCCTGATGCTGAATTTCCAACTAGGGGCTGTATGAAGAAATACGTTCAGTTTGAGACTGACACTAAAAGCCTAGTCCTTATATTTCAGGCAGTAAGAGATACACCCTGACTATACAGTGAGAGCTCCTTCTTTACTTTTCAAGTCTGTATGTTTAGAGTGGTGTACTCTACCAAATGTCCAAGGTGAGTATGTTTAAAATATCTACACCTTCCAGAGTCTTCCATCACACACACACGCACGCACGCACACACACACACACACACACACACACACACACACACACACACCTCTGATGCTGCAGAAATATTGTTTTGTTGACAGTCCCTTAAAGTCCTTGGAATAGCTACTCCTTCGAAAATGGAGGGCCTGAACATGCACAGAAATAAATGTAATGAGAGAGATTTTCTTTCTTTCCAAAGGCCATGTAGCAACCAGATATGCATCATTGGCATTTTCATATGTTCGCTGTCCCACTAGTAAAGTTCCTGTTTCTCCATCAACAACAGGGCAAATAACTGTCTGGAAAAGGGGAGAGACAAAGACTTGATATGGCACATTCGGTCACGGAAAGCTTTTCAAACTTCTTCAGAGTCCTGGCCTGTAGGTGGCAGTCTCTGCAAAGATTGTTGAGCAATGGCATTAAGTCTAACAGAGACACCAAGAGGGTAATTCAATTGATAATTAGTATCAGTGAAATTTCCTGTTCTACAAAGACCATATCTTCTAACAGGACAGGAAATTTGTAGGATTAACTCCCAGAAAGATATATACAATGATAAATGCAGGTAACATGCCTGAAGGTCTCTCTCTCTCTCTCTCTCTCTCTCTCTCTCTCTCTCTCTGTGTGTGTGTGTGTGTGTGTGTGTGTGTGTGTGTGTGTGTGATCTCACAAGACCCTAACCTTATAAAAAATACTACAGGCAATTAATACTTGCTGAGGAAGAGAGAAACTGGCATCCTTAGGGATGAGCTTCCTAGGTGGTGACATCCTACAAAGTGTTCAACCCTGAAAACAAACACAATGTGAAACACTAAATGGACTCAGAAAGTTGTAATTAGATATACAAATATATACATACAATACATATTTATATCTATTGATACACATAATAATTAAATAAATGAGTCTATTAATTGTAGTGGTAGTAGGAGGAAGACACTGGAGGAACTAGAGGCAGGATGTAGGTAATGATATTAACACAATATATAGTTACTTCAAAATTAAATAAAATATGCAATTTTATGCACACATGATTATATTTTATGTTTCACAACATAATCTTGGTATATCCTTTCTGTAGCTTTCAAAATATTACCAAGTTTTGAATATTTGTTGTTATTCATAGGAACTATTTAATCCATGTTTCTTTGTCTAATTTTATTCATCACTCTTTAAAATATTAATTTACTGAGATTCCCACAGTTGATCAGAAGATCATTTGTTCTCAAAGATCAGACTAAAGTATGAAATAAGCATCTAATCTCTGCAGAGACACATGAAGGATTTTTCTCCAGAGGTTCCTGGTTCCTGCCTTTAGGAATTTGCAATCATTTTCCTGGACTTGACAGCTCAGAAGATGCCCTCTGAAATATGATTCCAGCTGAAATAATTGTTTATCTCATGGGAATGGAGTTTGAGGAAAGCTGAGATCTAAGGGGAACAAAAACCAGCTTTGTCAAATGATGTGTGAATCTTGCATCTGGGATGTGGCTAAAATATGGTCTGCTCAGTGATATTTAGGCCTCATGTTTCATACAAGGTCACCAGTCTAGTTGACAGAGGGTGGTGTAGATACTGAAGCATTTCTCGGATATGTCCTACGTAGAGTGGTTCAGAGATGGGGTAGCTATAGTTTTCTTGAATCATTAATTGTTACTACTTTTTTTTAATCCCTTCTCAGATTATTTGTTCCTGCTGGACTCTATTACATCTTAGAAATATGTATTCACTACATGAAGCAGTCCATGCTGGTGGGAAATATTGGAGTAGATAACATTTCAATTTTTGACATTCTAGAAGGAAATAACAACAAGTTCTACTTAGTCTAAATCCCATGTGATAATCCTGCTACTTCATCCTTGTGCTGCCCCAATTTTGACTCTTGGGGTTCACCATTTACATAATTTAGCTTTAAGAAAACTAGGTGGAAATGTGTTTTTCTCTGTGATAGGTAAGTTGTAATGTGTTTTATGCTCCACAACCAAAGACGATTAAAAGTGTTAAAATAGAAGGAACATATTAGTAACCTAGGCTACATGTATGTTTTATCTGAAATGAAGCTGAGATAAGAAAAACCTCAAGAAGACTTAAATGATGTCTCTGAGGTTAAGAGTACCTGGTGTTATTCCAGAGGAATAAAGTGACCTTGCTTCCCAGCATGCAAGTCAAGCAGCTGACAACCCTCTGTAACTGCAGTAAGTGTATCCAGTGCCCATGGACACCGGGGCCACTGTTCTCTGCATATACTTTGAAGCAGACACACAATAGTAGTCACCTTTAGAGAGTTTTGATGAGGCATATTCCTTTCTAAGCTGATAAAACAGGAACCTCTCTGCTCCATATCATTTCTTGATGGGGCTCTAATTCTGCAGAACTAACCCTTCATGGGCTTTTCACAGTCTGAGTGCTGCCCAAATACCATGTCCTTCACAAAGCAAGAGAAGGGTCTGGGCAAGGGGAAACCATAAGGTGAATGTATATGTCTGCAAGTCACTCATTACTGGGGTAGGAAACGACATGACTTTTGGAGGGGTAGGTACCTAGTCAAGGTTGCCTCCATTACTTTGATCTGAGATTTTGAAGCATGTTATAGATGCCATATCATCATGGTACCAAACACAGAGGCCCAACACCATTGGCAAACACTGTGTTCAAAGGTCCAGAATGTGGAGAAATGCTAAGAACAAATTATAATGCTGAAAGATGAGCAAATATAAAAAAATGAAAAGTTTTTTTTCCACTACCTATTCTTACCATGAAAAAAAAAACCCATCAAAATCCAGGATAAGTTATGACACAGCAGACATTCAGGGTTAGAAGAGAGACTATATTCTAGGATTAAAGCTCACATCCTCAGCAGCAACAAGTCAGCAGACTTGACTTCACACAGGCTAAACAAAAGCCAAGGACACAGGTAAGAACAAAAGAGAGCAGGTGATGTAAGAACAGAGGGGGATAAAGGTGAGAGGTAATGTGAGTTTAGTGAGGTGAAATAACCAGAATAAATAAAGATTAAAAGAACAAATCGATTAATCCTCTGAGCAAATAACCATTGCATTGAAAGTGTTCACTGACAGAATTGCAGAAAGTAACTTCCCTGGTGGGCAAGTCTCTGTTGGGGAAAGAATACTTCAAATAGATACCTCGAGAAGACACCATGAGTTACTAGGACTTTATCCACCATCACAAAAATCATTTCTTGAACCAGTTGATTTGAGAAAGTTTTGCATAACTACAACTAAACTATATAACCTAAAAGGTTTTTTGTTGTTGTTGATTTTGTTGTTGTTGTTGTACAAAAGGCAGTCAAGAATAACTTCTCAGCATCCTGTAAATACATTTTCATTACAGATTATAGATAACTCTCCTCTGTGCAAAGATCATCATAAGAGAAGAAGGAATTACCATCTCATGAATCAATTTGAAGCAACACTGCAATGATTTAATAATATTTATATGTTTTTATTGCAAATTTCATGCTAAGTGTAATTTGTTCTCAGAGATCAAATGATCAGATAGTCAGTGACATTATCTAATGTCCATCTCTTTGTAATTAAAAGTCAACGGAGTTTGAAACAGATGAGTTAGGGATGAAATGGAGGGGGCCATATGGCAGTGCTGGACTGTATAACTATGAACTCTAGTGCTATTGAAGAAGCGAAGCTGCCCAATGATTGTCTCACACATGAATGTACAAGATTAGAAAAGTTCTAACACAGACACTACAAAGAGGATGCCCAGTTGATCACAGTGAAAAGTAAAAGTATCATTTAAAGCATTAGATTTGTGGAGCAAGATCAAGATAAAATATGACTAAATTTGATGTTTTGGTCAGCAGAGTGCTGAATTCAAAAATTCATGTGTGGATTTGGGCGACTATTTATCGTTTGATAAATGAGATTAAATTTTAAGTTTAATGAATTATTAGAGAATATTTGTAAAAAAATTTCCTGGTAGTCCACACTCATATTTATTATATCAACTAAGAAATTGGAAAACCATATTTTAGGAATTACAAAATATATGACTAGGCTCTGATAAATTAAAAATGCAAATGTTTACAAGTTGCATTAAGCATCAATATCTATTGATAGAGGTTTGCAATTTCTGTGAAGCAAGCTTACAATAACTACAAATTCAAACTAACTGATGCCACACTATATGGCTGAAAAAGAAAGACTGAAAGTTTTTGTGGGAATCTAAGCTACAGAGATATCAGGAGAGGGTTTACAGCAGCAGAGTGGCCTCCACACCCTCCAAGTAAAGGCACAGTTCAGGGACACTGAAAATGAGCAGAGTCAGGTAGGTCAAGGGGTCATATGTATAAACCACACTTATAATGTAACCCTACAGTTTTGTGGTTCTAATATACTATGCTCATATTAGGCTCATATGTTTAAACATTTTATCACCAGTGGACTTTGTTTGTTTGTTTCTTTACTATAGTTTGTCCATCTGTTGGTGTATATGTGTCCCCCAGGTTTTGTTTTTATCTTTTCTTTTTTTGTTTATTTTATATCTGTTTTCTAGGTGCCTGGTCTTGATACTATGTTCTCCACTGCTAACTGGAGGAAGGCAACAGCGTAAACAGTTGTAGTGAATGATTTGGCCTCATTCCTTGTAGCTAGAATGTTTCTCTCTGAGTCCTGCCAGGCCCCTGCAGTCCCTCAGCCTACTTATAAAATAATCACCCAGAAGCTCATATTAATTAAACTGCTTGGCCTTTAGCTCAGGCCTACCATTGTCTAGCTCTTACACTTAAACTCAGCTCATTTCTGTTAATCTATATGTCGCCACGTGTTCTGTGGCTTTACCTGCTGCCTTTACATGCTGCTCCCTGGACAGCAGGCTGGTGTCCCCTCCCTCAGCCTTCCACTTCCCAGAATTCTACTCCCTCTTTGTCTCACCTATACTTCTTGCCTGGCTACTGGCCAATCAGTGTTTTATTTATCAATCAATCAATCATCCACAGCAGTTCCTTGTGTTAACTTGCATTACAAGGCTCAGAGATTGTGCTACTGATTTAAAAAAAAGCAGTTTATAGTTTTATAGAGCAAAGGATATACTTACATAGATAAGGGAGTAGGAAATAGGAATAAGGAAAATATAGGATAAATTATGAAGATGAGATAAATGTATGAATTAGAAGCACAAGATCTAGGAGAGAAAATGTTTTAATAATGTTCGTTTTTGAGATTACAATATAATCATATCATTTTCCCTTTTCTTTTCTTCCCTTTAAGCCCCCCACATGTATCCTTGCTCTCTTACATATTAATGGCCAATTTTCTTTCATTGTTGTTATGTGTGTGCTGTGTGTGTGCTGTGTGCTGTGTGTGTGTGTGTGTGTGTGTGTGTGTGTGTGTGTGTGAATATAATATATGATCTTCTCACTCTATATGATATTACTTGCATATGCATGTTTTCAGGACTGATTTCCCTCTTGTTGAGCATGACTTTAAGTCCTTGGATTCCCTACAGCTAGTATTACAGATGGTTGTGAATCACTGTGTGAGTATCTGGAATTGAACTTGGATCCTCTTGCAGAACAGTCAGTGCTCTTAACCACTAAGCCATGTATCCAGGCTTCAAAAATGACAGAGAAACAATAGGAATGCTAGGGAGAATTCCTATAGGCCATTAAGAGGAAGGAAATACACAGAAAAATATTATACCTTTTACACTAGCCCTAGAGGTCAGAGACGTAGAGAGGAAGCTCGAAGATTAATGTGAAATCATGTTCACTACAAAGCTGTAGTTCTAGGTTCAGAGGGCATTCAGTCCCAGGATTTTATGTTCAGAGAAAATATTGCATTAGAAAACTTTTGGCAAAATGAGTGAAGAAAAGTGCTCCCAGGAATTGAAGATTTGCTGGGGAATGAGCCCACAAATTATCAGGGCACCTGTTAATGGTCTTTTATACTCAGAAGGCTTATTATAAGTATGTTGTGCTTTTTCATCCTTCTTGTTATATCCTTTGGGAGAGTAAACCCTGATAAGGTCTAGCTTCCAGTATCCTCTCAAACTGTTTCCTACCATTTGTTAATATTGTGACTTTCTCTAGACCCAACTTCTGCCCAAACAAAGCTGTTCAGGAAGGTTGTAGAAACTTTACCTAGTAGAGTCTTGCAGGAGAAAATTTATCTACTTGAGTGGTACTTCAGTTTATTAACCCACTCCAATGCTGTCTTGTACAGTTTGGTCTTAGAACTATGACTGTTCTGATGAGTGAATGGAGAAAGTACTTCCACACAGAAACAAGTACAGAAAAGCTGGGAATCAGGTGGGACATTCTCACTCTTCAAGCAAAACAAACTACACAATATATGGAAATCTCTGTGGGCTTGTTATGTACAGCACAAGTAGTAGAAATTAACTCTTTACTCTCTGTTTCATAACTATAGATGCATGCAATGTGACCAGACCAGCCTCACCTTCCTGTCAACATGCCTTTTCTGTCAAGCTGAAATATAGTTCCAAAATCCCAGATTCAGTATAAGACATTACTTAGGTACATTATTATTTGTATTCATTTTATTACAGTTTTGAGGAAAGAAACCATTCTAGAAAATTAGTCCTGAGAAGTAGAGGCATTGCTATACTAAATATGGTCATTAAGTTCTTATTTCTTTAAAAGTTTTCTGTGGAGAAATGGGAAAGAGTTTTCAAGTGTGGGATAGAAAAGCCTTCAGACACTGTAGGAAGATCTTAATAGTCCATGCTAGAAGGAGTTTGAAAACCTGGAGTTTTCAGAGAGTTATGAACAGTGGAAGCTTGCCTCATAGGATATAAGGGAGGAACAACACCAACATTTGGAATATGGTGTAGCCATGCAAATTACAATAGAACAGAGAATATGGTGTATTCAAAGTGTGCTCTGAGAACTTCAATGAGGCTGAATTTTAGTAATGAATTAATTTGTTAGAGGAAATTTCCACATTGTATAGCACTAAGTCAATGGCATTTTTATTGCAAGACATTCTTTTCACGTCTACCCTGGAAAAGAACAAAAAGTGAGATAATAAAATACCAAAATAAACATACAGTTTGTTAAGGAAAACAACATGAGTCAGTATAAAGTCACACCATTGAATGTTCAGCCAAAGAATCTGATTGCTCCAAAGAAACCTAAGGCTCTGTACTGGGACATTGAAGGCAAGATTTAAAATATAAAGTTTGGATTTGTTTGAAAAGAGTGTGTCTGGACTGATAATGCAGCTACAGACCTTTATTTCTCAAACAACTACCTAGGGAAGTATGTCCACTAATTCAACAACAAAAGGATATAGGTACTGCAGCTTAGGCCCAAGAGGTCAAGGATCTATCCAGAAATCACAAACTTGAACCATAGTTCTTGTTTTATTGCATTTTCAGGTGTAAAAAATGCACAGTGATAAGGAGAGTGGTTCTAGGGGCTCAGGTAGCAATTAAGGAGAGCAATCATTGGATTATAGGAAAGAAAGCATTGAGGGTCCATTATATAAGCCTATATAGATGAAGCATAGAGAATAATGAACTGAGGTTTGATGGTGTGGCAGAAGAAAATGGCTGTGAATATATGGCTGTCAAGCCATTGAAAACAAATGGCATTTGAAGTTTATTTATAAACAGAAAGTTTACTCCACCTAAAGAAGACTCAGGGAATATCAGGGAAGTGAAAGAAGAAAATGTAGACTCCTGAAGATAAGGAAAACAACTGCCCAATTTGATCTTCCAGGCATAAATTTGATTTGCAAGCATGATCTCAAGGAGGCTAGCATTGTCTGCACTGGGCCTACAAAAGGTTTTACTGTCAACAGTCAATCATGGATCAAGGAGCATTACTTCTACTCCCTAATTAAAATATATTTACTAGTGGATTCAGAGAGAAGATTAGACTTTTATTTTTTAGTTGTATATCCAATAGTAAACCTTTACAGGCTCCAGTGAATAATTTCAAACATATAGTCAAAGAAGAAGTTCAGGTTATATGAGAAGGCCACAAAATAAAACAAAAAAGCTATTAGTGTTAAAAGGCATTTGTAGGTGGGATTAAAGGTGACAGAATGGGAGCTTGATGAGAAAGGACATCAACTCATTCCTACCATATTGTGGATGCTGTTTTGACTTCCCCCACTAATGGTACATTACATGAGGTTGTTAGACAAAATTAAACCTTTCCACACCAAAATTATTATGGTCATAGTGTTTTATGACTTCAATAGAAACATCACCTGAGGGGAAAAAATTAGTACCAGAATCATGTGGTATTCGTGCTATTTCCTGACCATGTGGTTTTGCTGTGGGGTCCTAGATGACAAAACTGCTATCATTAAATTGATGTAGCACCTGCCTTTGAACTTTAAGATTGAAATAAAGTCTCTGCAGGATCTCATGTTTGATATTTCTAACTGAGAACTACTATAGCTCAGGCTACCCTTGAACTTCTGATCCTCCTGTATCCACCTCCTTTAGTGATTTCAGTGCAGAATTCTACCAGAATTTCAAGGAAGAGTTAATGCCAATACTCTTCAAATTGCTCTACACAATAGAAACAGAAGGAACATTGCCTAGCTCTTTTTATGAGGCTGCAGTTACCCTGATATCCAAACCTCATACAGATGCAACAAAGAAAGAGAATTAAAGACCAATCTCCCTTACAACCATTGTTGCAAAAGTACTCAATACTGGCAATTCACATCCATGACACATCAAAAAAGTTATCCACCATGACCAGGGTGTAGCTGGAGTTTTCTCTCTGGGTCCTGCCAAGCCCCGGCAGTCCGACAGCCCACTTATAAAATAAACATACAGACGCTTATATTGCTTACAAACTGTATGGCAATAGCAGGCTTCTTGTTAACTGTTCTTATATCTTAATTTAACACATTTCTATAAATCTATACCTTGCCATGTGGCTCGTGGCTTACCGGCATCTTGACATGCTGCTTGTCATAGCGGCAGCTGGCAGTGTCTTCCTCTTCCTTCCTGTTCTCTCAATTCTCCTCTCTGTTAGTCCCGCCTATACTTCCTGCCTGGCTACTTGCCAATCAGTGTTTTATTTATTGACCAATCAGAGCAACACATTTGACATACAGACCATCTCACAGCACCAGGGCAGCTTAATCTCAGAGATACAATGATGGTTCAACACATAAAAATCTGTCAGTGTAATACACCATATAAACGAACTGACAAAAATCCCACATTATCATCTCATTAGATGCTGAAAAAAACCTTTGACAAAATCCAACACCTCTTCATGATGAAGATCCTAGAGATATCAGGAATAGGAGGAACATACAGAAACATAATAAAGGCAATTTACAGCAAGTCAACACCCAACACCAAATTAAATGGAAAGAAACTCAAAGTGATTCCACTAAAATCAGGAACAAGACATGCTGTCCACTCTCCTCATATCTATTCAATATAGTACTTGAAGTCCTAGATGGAACAATAAGACAGCAAAAGGAGATCAAGGGGATACAATTTGGAAAGGAAGAAGTCAAACTTTTGCTATTTGCAGATGATATGATAGTACACATAAGTGACACCTAAAATCTACTAGGGAATAAGAAGACAAATTGCTGAAAAGTCTTATTAATAAAAAACCCAGAGCCAGATATTGGGGTGAAAACTGAGCGAACAGAGAAGCAGAAAGAAGCCAGTCACATTCTTACTACTTGGAAATCCTCAGCTAAAGAGAGAGTTACTTCCATATACCCATGCCTATATGCCTTTCTGTGTCCTGCCTTCTTACTTCCTCTCTCTGCCTAGATACACCATTTTCCTCTTTCTACCCAGCTCTATCACTTCCTGTCTGTCTGTACAGACCTCCAGACCTCTATGGTTTACTAGTGCTGGGAATAAAGGCATGTGCCACCATGTCTGTTGTGTTCCCAGTGTGGCCGTGAACTCACAGAGATCTGGATGAATCTCTGCCTCCTGAATGCTAGGATTAAAGGTGTGTGCTACCATTGCCTGACTTCTATACTTAATAAAGTGGCTGGCTTTTTCCTCTGATCCTCAGATAAGCTTTACTGAGGTGCATAAATAAAATATCACCACAATTCCTTTTTTTTTGTCTAAAAAAAGTTATAACTAACATAAGAAAAGTATATACTGTAAGTACAATAACTATACACAATATATACAGGCAATAAATACATCAACAATGTCTAGTCCATTTGCATTTGACAAAATCAGAGATAATATTCCATTATCTATCCTATCTTTGTGAATCCAAAAATTGTATCTAAATTACCTTCTATTCTAATTTTCATTACCCAATCTATCTTTTGATGTCTTTCAAAATTATAAACTTTATACCTCTTTAGTGAGTTTCATTCCTGAAATTGTTAACAAGGAAAGCTGTAACTGTTCTATTATGTGCAATTTTACTTTGTTAATGTTAAAAACTTTTTTTAATAGACAGAAAATGGGAAATGCTGGGGGATATCTTTCTGTGAATATATGTTATTCTGATTTGTTGATAAATAAAGCTGCATTGGCCTATGTCAAGGCAGCTTAGAGGGAGGCAGGAAATCTGAGCAGAGACAGGAAGAAGAAAGGCTATCCCGCCATCCAGGGAGTAGCATGTAATGGCACACAGACAGGTAAAGACACAGAATATGTGGTGACATATATTAATAGATTAATAGAAATGGACTGAGTTTAGTTATAAGAGCTAGCTACTAAGAAGCTTGAGCCATAGGCCATGGCCATACAGTTTGTAATTAATATAAGCCAGTGTGTGATTATTTTATAAGCAGCTGTGTGACTACAGGTGGGAGAGATTTGGCCTGACCCTTGACTGGGTGGAACATAGGAAATCTCTGCCTACATTTGGTTGCCCAATGTGTTGGCTTGAGTGTCTACCTC
This sequence comes from Peromyscus attwateri, assembly GCA_902168425.1. Taxonomy (NCBI): domain Eukaryota; kingdom Metazoa; phylum Chordata; class Mammalia; order Rodentia; family Cricetidae; genus Peromyscus; species Peromyscus attwateri. Next base: position 19,738 of record CABHPP010138022.1, read on the forward strand.
TGACTTCAGAGAACTGAATAAGATATTCTTAAATGGAGCAAAACAGCTTCCTACTTCATGCGTCATGGGTGACACAAAATGCAGCACCATTTGGGATGAGCACAGCGTGGTGGATTCCCACTTCTACACAGAGCTGTCTCCAAGCTGCGCAGCACACTGCATGGCAGATTTAGCATTTACTCATAGACAAAAAGGGTTTATGGGCCAACTGCACACTCTCTGATGGCTGCATGTGTCCCAGAGTTGGCGGGCTAAGTGTAACTCTCCTAGGTACCTCAGCCATGTTGAGAAGCTGAAGTGGGTGGAGTCAGCAGCCAAGACTGTAGCTTCAATCATAGCCATGCTGCAGTTTGCAATGATCAGAAAGGATTATAGATATACAAAAGACAGATTCAGATGGAAAACAACTCTAAATGGTTTACATTATATGTAAAAATATATGTAGGATACTAGATGTAAAGCAATGGTATTTACATTTTAAAGCTGTGGAAATTTCAAGTTATGCTATATTTATATTATGATATTATTATGAAATCCTGATAATAAAACAGAAAGTATATTGTTTAACATTGATGCATTTTTGTCCAGGTGACAATTCATCAGTTATGCTGCTAGTTTAATGGCAACTTGTCAAAATTTACAGCTATTTCAGAATATGAAATTTCACTTAAGGAAAAGCCCCCACAATTTCAGCCTGTATACAACCCAGTGCTACATTGTCTTTATTTATGATTGATGTGGGAAAGGTCAGATTAGTGTAAGCACTGTGCTCCTGGTCTGGATGTCTTTGGTGCTATAAGTAGTGGGCTTAATAAGCATGGAATGTAAGTGAGGAAACAGTATTCTTTCATTGTCTCTGCATCTGTTCCTTGATCTATGTTACTACTATGTTTAAGTATCTACACAGGATACTCTAAGCTGTGAAGAGTAGTCTGAAATTGTAAGCTTATATATATATATATATAGTTTACGATTATGATGTTGAATAACAGCAGCAAAAACCCTAATACAAATGTTTAAAAACAGCAACAGTTTAATGAATGTAAAATAATATTATATTATCAATTAAGGTTTCCTTATATCTCATACCATCCAAGATTTCCCCCTTCCATCCTGTGATGTCACTGGCCTTAGGAATTCTCTATCATTTTCTTAGACTGAGGAAACTCAGAAGAAGTTCTCTTTGAATCCCAACTTAAATGAATGTCTCTGTCATGGGAGTAGAGTTCTCAGAAAGCTGACATCAGAGGAATACAAGGAACAGCTTTGTCAAATGATGTCTGAATATTACATCTGGGCTTTGACTAATACCTGGCCTGCTCAGTGACATTCAGAACTGACATTTCATACAAGGTACCCAGTGCAACAGCCAGAGGCTGTTGAAGACAATGAAGGCTCTCTCTGAGGTGTCCTACATAGAGTGATTGGGAGAATGGGAAGCTGGTCTCTTTCTGTGCCTTTCATTATTTGTTGCTTGGGCTTTTTTTTTTTTAATCTGTTATTACATTTTTTGTTCCTGATAGACTTTACTGTAGTCTTAGAAATATGTCTTCACTGTTAGAGGCAGTCTAAGCTATTGGGAAAAAATAGGAGTTGATAGCATTTTAGTATGTGACATGCTAAAAAGAATCCAAAATTAAATTTTACTCAGTCTATCTCCCCTATGTACCCTGGTACTATATAATTCCCTACCTAAATATTCACTCTGATGATCCCCATTTATATTAGTTAGCATTCAGAACACTGGACAGAATTGTTTCCTGTGTGACAGGCAGGAAGTGAGGTGTTTTATGATACACAGCCAAAGATGATAAGGAAGTTATAAACAGAAGAAATAGATACATCTAATTATGTTGCATTTAATTTTTTCTTTCTGAGATGAAGTAGCTATAAGTAAATAAGCAACAAGCCTTAAGTGATGGCTCTGTTCTTCAGACCACTTGATACTTACTCTTCAATAGAATTGATTCAGTTTCTAAGTATTCAATTCAGGCAGCTGACAACCTTCTGTAACTTGTTATGTTGATCTAATAGTCAGAATTTCAGGGGCATTGCATACATCTGTGTACACTTAGATGCAAATACACACACCCACACACACCCAAAAATGTGTATACACACATCTATAATAAAAAGTCCTTCTTAAAAAAGAAAGAAAAGAAAGAGCCATATTGATTTCCAAAGTGGCTGTACCAGCTTGCATTCCCACCAGCAGTGGAGGAGAGTTCCCCTAGCTCCACATCCTCTCCAGCACAAGGTGTCCTCAGTGTTTTTGATCTTAGCCATTCTGACTGGCGTAAGGTGGTATCTCAGAGTTGTTTTGATTTGCATTTCCCTAATGATTAGGGATGTTGAGCAATTCCTTAGATGTCTTTCAGCCATTTGAGCTTCCTCTGTTGAGAATTCTTTGTTTAGTTCTATAGCCCATTTCTTATTGGAGTGTTGGGAATTTTGGCAATTTTGGAGTGTTGGGAATTTGGCAACAGTCAAGAAATAGCCCGAACTGACCCACTCTGGTGATAGAATGGCCAAACACCCTAATTGTCGTGTTAGAAACCCCATCCAGTGACTGAGGGAACTGGATGCAGATATCCACGGTCAGGCCCCGAGTGGAGCTCCGGGAGTCCAATCGGTGAGAAGCAGGGCTTATGTGAGCAAGAGTTGTTGGGACCAGGGATGGATGGAATACAGGGACGAGTGGCCAAACGAATGGAAACACATGAACTGTGAACCGATGGCTGAGGGACCCCCAACTGAATCAGGCCCTCTGAATGGGCGAGACAGTTGATTGGCTTGATCTGTTTGGGAGGCATCCAGGCAGTTGGACCGGGTCCTGTGCTCATTGCATGAATTGGCTGTTTGAAACCTGGGGCTTAGCAGAGACGCTTGGCTCAGCCTGGGAGGAGGGGACTAGACCTGCCTGGACTGAGTCCACCAGGTTGATCTCAATCCTCGGGGGAGTCTTTGCCCTGGAGAGGATGGAAATGGGGGGTGGGCCGGGGGAGGGGGGCGGGGCGGGAGGGGGAAGAACAAGGGAATCTATGGCTGATATGTAAAGTTGAATTATATTGTAAAATAAAATAAAATAAATTCAAAAAAAAAGAAAAAAACAATAGACAGGGTCCTTTGACTTTGTATTAAATCCTTTTAATTTCTTTCATAACTTAATAAAGTTTAAGAATGAATCCATCTGCTTCCATCAGTTACTGGATGAGGGCTCTATGATGACAGTTAGGATATTCATCAGTCTGATTACTGGAGTAAGCCAGCTCAGGAACCTTCTTCACTATTGCTAGTAGTCTAAGCAGTGGTATTCCTTTTGGATTCTGGGAAACTTCCCTAGCAGTGGGTTTCTCCCTTTCGCTGTGATGTCTGCCTCTGTCTACCAGGCCATGCTCCAGGAGTCCAGGGGAAAGGAGGGAAGAAGGATTCCATGAGCAAGGGACATCAAGATCATGATAGGGAAACCAACAGAGAAAACCAAACCAATCTAGAGGGAACTCATCAACTTTAGATCAACAGCTGTGGAGCCTCCATGGGACTGAAATAGGTTCTCTGCATAAGTGAGACATTTGTGTGGCTTATTCTGCTTATGGGCCCTCCTGGCAGTAGGATCAGGATCTGGCCCTGTTGCATGAGCTGGCTTTTTGGAGCCTATTACCTTTACACTATTACATCTTGTACATCCTTGATGCAGGGAGAGCGACTTGGACCAGCCTCTAAAGAATGTACCAGGATTTGCTGACTTCCCATGAGGGGCCTTACTTATTTGGAGGAGGGAATGGTGTGTTGGTTGGGGGGGAACTTGGGGATGGGTAGGAGGAGGTATGAGAGGAAGATCTGTGATTGGTATGTAAATGAAATAAATATTCTTAATAAGGAAAAAATGAATCCACGATTTCTGTTTACCTGAAGTGATTCTATTCACATTGCCAGTGTAGGCAGATAAAACATTAAAGCTGAAAATCTGAGTGGATATACAGCTCACGACCAATGCCAGGAAGGATGAATCAACATTAAGATATGGTATTTATGGACTAAGAATAACAGTAGTCACATTTTGAGACTTAGTTCATGAGGTAAATTCCTTGTCAGGCTGATAAAAAAGGAACTTCTCAGGTCTTTGCTCCAAACCATACTCTCTGGGCTTGAAGTTCAGAGAACTAAGCCTCCACAGGCCATGTCCACTGTAAGTGATCCACACACAAAGCCCTCCCCAAATAAATGAAGGGCATAGGCAAAGGAAAACTTAAAGGTGATAATATATGTTCATATCACAGTCAGTAACAGGGTAGAAAAAGACAGGACTTTTGGAGGGGTATTTACAGAGTTAAGATTACCTGCACTTCTTTGACCTGAGATTATGAAGCATGACAGAGATAGCAGATCATCATGGTTTCAAAACATAAAATTCCATGACTATTTGCAAACCACAGGTCAAAAGCTAATCTCTATATTATGTTTTCCACAGAGTAGGGAAATGCAAAGGGCAAATGTATAATGCTAAACGATGAGCAAACATAGAAAAGGAAGTGTTCTTGTCACACTGCATTCTTCCCAACAGCAAACTCACCACAAATACAAAGGCAGGTGATCATACACAAGATATCCAGTGTTAGAAGACAGACTAGTGTTTGAAAATAAACCTGGAATCCCCAAAAGCAACATGTGATCAGACTTAGTCTCCTATATGCTAATCAGCAAGCTAAAAAAATAAGTTGAAATGAAAAGACTAAGGTGCGTTGGAAAGAAAAGAGAAGGATGAGTGGAAATGTGCATCAGTGAGGCAAAATAACCCAAGTCAAACAAAGATTAAGAGAACATATACGTTAACCCTGGGAACAAAGGACTATTGCATTGGTAGGGAACATGCAAGGAACTACAGAAGGGAACTTCTTGATGGATAAGTGGCAGTTGGCAAAAATATACTTCAAATAGATCCCTTGAGAGGTCAACATGAGTTTAATGGAACATTCACCATCATCCTGAGAATAATTTCTTGGATCAGTTGATTTGAAAAAGTTTTCCATTCACAAGTATATAAATTGAAAGTTTTTTTCTTATTGTTGTCATAATCAAGCACTTAAGAGTAACTTTTGTTTGTCTTGGAAAAATATTTCCTATCCAGTGTGTAGGTAAAATTCTGTGTACAATGAGCATCAAAAGATAAGATGGAATTATCAATCCAAGAATCAATTTGAGACCTCACTGACATGATTTAACAATATTTATGTGTAGATGAAATTTTTTTTCGAGACATAGTTTCTCTTTGTAGTTTTGGTGCTTATCCTGACTCTCCTTCTGTAGACACGGCTGGTCTCGAACTCACAGAGATCCACCTGGCTCTGCCTCTCGAGTGCCGGCATTAAAGGTGTGCACCACCACAGCTGGGAGTTAGATGAAATTTGATCCAAAGCGTCTTTATATTCAATGATGATGTGGTCAGGTAATCAGCTATATATATATATATATATATATATATATATATATATATATATGTATGTGTGTGTGTGTGTGTGTGTGTGTGTGTGTGTGTGTGTGTGTAGTCCATCTATATGTAAAAAAAAAGTTAACTGTGTTTGTGTTTGAACCTGAAGAACCTTGTGATGACAACAGGGGGAAACATGAGACAGTACCAGATTTATAACTATAAACTCTAGAACTTTTGAAGGAGGGAAGTTTCCCAATTATTTTCTGAAACATAAGCCCAAAGGTTAAAAAAGTTCTAGAATCAGCATTATAGTGATGATACCCAGTTGATTACAGTGGAAAGGACAAGGCCTAGTTAACTCTAAATCATCAGAGGTGTAGAGCTATATCGTGAAAAATATCAACAAATTTCATGTTTTTTACAGGAGAGAGCATAATCAAGTAATTCCTATGTGGTTTTGTCATTCAAAAAAACTAAACTAGAATGTAACTATGATAAGTCATTATAGAAAATTTCTAAATGTGGTGTTTCTAACATTTCTTGCTCATATTCTTTCCTTTGGAATTTGGAGAAAAGTTGCAGGATTTACAATGAATATGACTAAGCTCAGGTCAACTGCAAAACAAATTATTATACATTACATCAACACAATGTACATGTTGATAGGTGTTTACAGTCTTCAGCAAAGCAAACTTACAATAACTAACACAAAAACTACAATGACCCAGCACTTACATGGCAGAAGCAGAAAGTCTGAGTGTTTGGTGGAAATCAAAGCTACAGAGATGTCAGGGTGGGAACTGCAGCAGCAGAGTGACCTCCTTCACCCTCCAGGTAAAGGCAAAGCACAAAAGAACTTCACCTGAGAGTACTCAAGCAGGTCAAGAGAGCATGTGTATAAACTATATTTGCTTACAGACAAACTACACTCAAGATGTGATTCCACAACTGTTATTTGGGTTCAAATATGTTATGCTCACTTAGGCTCATGTATTTAAACATTTGGTTCCTAGTAGACTGTCAATGGTTACACTGAAGGGACCGTTTGGAGTTCTTAATTATATTAATTTAAAAAATGTAAGAGACACACTGAAGAAATTAGAAGGTTTTTATTTTCATTGAACTTGACAGAAAAACACATTATAGGCAAGGGAGAATTCCCATAGGCCATTAGGTCTGAGGAGATATGAAGAAAAAATGTTCTGCTTTTTATGCTAGCCATGAAGGTCAGAGATATAGAAAGGAAACCCAACATATCAGGGGGAAATTAATCAGTGCAAAGTTGGGCCTCTAGGTTAAGAGATTATTCATTCCCAGAATTTTGTGCCTCAGAAGGAAAGAATGCATTAGGGAACCAGTGGATATAAGTGCTCCATTAATGGAGGTTTCTTGGACAAAAGCCCACAACTTACCTGGCGACTGGATATATAGGCCTTTGCATGAAGATCTGATATGGTTTTGCTTTCAGTCTTCCTCTCAAACTGTGTTCTTATACATGTTAATCTTGTCATAACTTTCTCTAGTCTGAACTACTGTCCAAGAAACGCTATCCAGGATAGTTGTGGAACCTTTAGGATGTAGTCTTACTAGAGATTGTTTATCATTTTGAATGGAACTTCAAGTTTATTAACCAACTCCCATCCAGTCCAGAACAGCTTGTTCCTTAAAATCTGGCTGTGCTGATGAGAATTGGAGAAAGTACAGACACATAGAAACAACTACCAAAAGCTGGGATCAGGTGAGACATGCTTAGTCTGATAGAGCGGAAATATCTACTCCACAACCCTAAATCTCCTTGGGCTTTTTAACAGCACAAGGAGGAAGTAAATAGTTTTTGAAGAAGGTATCTACAGAAGCAAGCTCATGTTTTACTTATGTGGGAACTGGATACTGAAGTTACTAATTTGTGTATAATCTGATCAATCAATTTCAAACACTCACACTTGGATCATACTTGAGCCTCCCCCCAGAAAAAGGATTTGCCAGTTCACCTGAATCTGAGGGCCTGGAGTCTTGAAAAGCCTGTGTCCAAGTTAACAATAAACATTCACCCAGCCCTTCACCAATTCTTTACATATTCCCTCAAGACTTTCTCTATTTCCCACACACTCCCCGCCTAACCTACTTTACTGCAGATGCAGTGTGGCCATCCAGACTCACCTTCCTGCATCATGCCTAATCTGGCGTAGTGGAATATAATTGCTGAAACCTAAGTCATAAAAAGCCATTACTTAGGTGCATTCCTTTTTCTTGGTATTTTTATCATTGAAATTGGGAAAGAAACTACGGTAGAAAATGGATAATTAGAAGTAGAGCCATGACTATGATACACATGATCATCTGATTCTTAGTCCCTTAAAAGTTGTCTGTGGAGGAAAGGGAAAAAATGTCCAGCTCTGAGATAGAAAAGGCTTCAGATGCTCTAAGGAGTACATAATAGTCAATGCTGGAAGGAGTTTGGGAAACCAGAATGCTTAGGGAATTATGAACAGTAGAAGCCTGGCTATAGGATGTCAGAGAATGACAATGCCAACATTGGGTAATAGGCTAGAGACCATTGTAATTATATTCTGGCAAAGAATCTGGAATATTTAGCCTTTGTCCTTAGAATTTGAATGAGTCTGAATTTGATGGAATGAAGGAATGTGTTTGGAAAACAAAATTTCAAAATGGGTCAGCACTAACTACTTGGCAGTGTTATTGCTCTACACACTTTTGCAGGTATTCACTGAAAATAAACAAGGAGTTAAGTACTAAAATGTAAGAAGAAATGTGCAATTTAGAGGCAAATAGCATGACCAAGTACAAAACTGGATGTTCTGGAAAAGATACTGTGCGATTACTGCAAAGAAAACTCAGACTCTATACTGGAACGCATGTAAATCTACTCTGAGGAAAAGGCCCCGCCCAGTAAAGACTTAAAGAGGGAATATGTGGATTTAGTGAAAATATAGAGTCTGAAATGAGAATGGGGACACCGGGCTTCCTGTTTTAAGCAACTACCTAGGAAAATATTTCCTCTGAATCATAATCAAAGTATAGGTAAATATTGTAGCCCAAGAGGTCAACATTCCATATAGAGATGGCGACATATTTAATAAGCAATGTCCGTATAGTAATGAAACCCAATTGACAGTATTATGGAATGATTTCTATTGTTTTAGAGAATATCTGATGAAAAGGATGATTGGGTTCCCTGAAAAGAATCCTTGAGATACCAATCTATGAACCTGTGCAGATGAAGTATAATTAGCAATCAACTGGTGCTGGTGGGGTGGCAGAAGTGAATGGCAGTGAATGTATGGCTATTCCAGGCACTGACAGCAATTATATATGAATGTTTTAATCCTAAACAGATTATTTATTCCACCTACAAAAGGGTCAGAGAAAATTATAGAGTAGGAAGTGGAAAAACATTTGGAAAGCATAAAGATTAATAAATCACTACCTAATTCGATATTCCAGTCATTGGGCTTTGCAAAAAAAATGATGCCTGTACTGGACCTACACAAGAATGGTCCTACACAGGATTGGTTTTATCAATAGTAACTCATGAATCAGGGAAAAAGAGGCAATATGCCTTTCTGCTGAACATGGGGCTACTGGTGGATTCTCAGCGGACAGACATTGTTTTTAGTTTTGTGCCCAATAGTAAGCCACACCTGGCTCCAATGGATACTTTGAAACCTATACTCAAAGTCCAAGTGAGTGGTCCACAGAATAAAATAAAAATGTGACTTTTGAAAAGGACATGTCCTTTATTGGAGGATAGGAAGGTGACAGGAATGGGAAGTTGATGGAAGGTAGGGAGTGAGAATGCACATAATGCACTGTATACAGTAACTATTACAAAAATCTTGACCATCTGCACAGTATATATATTTGTAGATAGAGGGGGTGAAGGAAATTGCCTGTCTTGATCTCTTGTTGCCATCAGAGTTGTTACCGTGACTCTACAGGACACAGGTCACACTGTCAACACCCATTGTAACAGCTCTCCCTCCTTGAACAGAAGGCTATATATGGCCGTTGGTGGATACAGTAGTCACGTCATTCTCCTGGGTTCTGGTTTCTCTCCACTTGAACTTCCCTCTCCTTTCTTAGGTTGTCACACAGCAAAGTGGTTTTGTTTTACAATAACTTTTTGGAAGTATACAGGAAACTCAAACTTTTTTTTTTTTTTTTTGGTTTTTCGAGACAGGGTTTCTCTGTGTAGCTTTGCTCCTTTCCTGGAACTCACTTGGTAGCCCAGGCTGGCCTTGAACTCACAGAGATCCGCCTGCCTCTGCCTCCCGAGTGCTAGGATTAAAGGCGTGCGCCACCAACGCCCGGCGAAACTCAAACTTTTATTGCTTTGGGTGTTACAGGTTTTCCTTTGCTGGGCTTCACTAATCAAATCAGTCACTGTAGAACATTGTATTTGTGGAGAAAACACAGCCCCATGTTATAAAGGATATACAGAAATCACTGTGGAATCCTTTCTAGTGGGCATGGCAAGATATTCCTGCTTGAAATCAGAAAATAGTGGCTACCCAGAGGAGATTTTCATAATATTATGTCCACAAACATTCCCTCACAAAGTGTCAAGAAGGGTCACTTGGTAAATGAGGGGCTGAAACAGTACCCAAGGCAATGAATAATATGTCAAAAATGTACTTTAAATAGATCCTAACTGTGATTAAAATACAACTTCAGAAAGAGTAAAAGAAGCTTTCTCCTTGTTCTTATGATCATGTAGAGAAGAAGAGTTGTTTTCCCCCCTTAGATGAGAATTGTTACCTCTCTATCAAGAGCATATTAAGAACCCAGAAAAAGATCCATCAATGTGTAGATTCTCCAATTCAGCTAAATATGTGTCAATACTCAATCTTTTTTTAAAGCAACCCTTTCTTATTTGTGTATTCAGACTACCTCCTCCTGAGACAGGAATATGCAAGCATTAGGACTGGATCTAAGGATAATTCAGATACAGAGGTCTTGGTGACTTTAAATATTAAAAATTAAATTGTTATCAATATCATTAATATCAATACAAAATGTTACTAATATAGTTCAGTATTTTGGAATGTTTAGTTTTTGTTGGTAAATATTTAAGTTTGTATTGTTTTAGGGAATACCTCTGCTCACCTCCATGATACAGTATCAACACAGCTGCTGGCACCTGTCTTCTATCTCAAAGCCTTGAGGAATAGGCCAAGGGAGGCTCAGGGCTATTTGTTGAACAAATGTATAGAATGGTACTTGTGAGTTCTAGAAAGAGAATCCTTTGTCTTTTTTAGAGTAGAGCATCACACAGCAGATTTGACAAAGATGCTCTTCAGGAAAGGGCTGGGTAAGACTACCATGAACTAAGAAGTAAGCTGATGCAGAGAACCTTGCTTGTGTACAGAAGAAACCACCATGAAAATAGGACACACAGCCAGTATCTTCTACATTAGCCTCTGATTTGAAGTTAAATTGAATGAAAGCAAAGATGAGATGGGAGCACTGGCTTGCCATTTGCTATGAACTATAGGCTAACACTTAGAGAGCCCCATTAGATCTGTAGTAAAGAGCCCCTGCTGCAATCCAAAAACTTGGAACCCATGAGAAAAGTAAAGTGGTGAAGACAGAGAAATTCGGATGTGAGAGAGGATATCCATCAGTCTAACCTTAAGTACAGAGGAATGAAACATTTTTGATTCAGTTTAAAGAAGATAACCTGAGAGCTTGTTTGGAGGTTCTAGCAGGGGAGTGCAGCTACTCATATACCCTTGACCAAATACTGGTCCTCTTCTATTCGGAAAGGTTGTCTTCTTTGACCTAGTGTGCAGCTTCAGGAGGGATGCACATGGAGCGGTGCGGGAGGAAGGGGATACCCACCTAGCCAGCCAGATCAGCCAAATCAACCCTGGTGATCAAAGAATGGGGTGACAGATGTCACAGCCAGATTGCCCTCACATCCAATTGTTCAACATCCCTAATCATCAGGGAAATGCAAATCAAAACCACTCTGAGATACCACCTTACACCTGTCAGAATGGCTAAGATCAAAAACACTGAAGACAGCTTATGCTGGAGAGGATATGGAGCAAGGAGGACTCTCCTCCACTGCTGATGGGAATGCAAGCTTGTACAGCCACTTTGGAAATCATTATGGTGCTTTCTTAGAAAATTGGGAATCATTCTCCCCCAAGACCCAGCTATACCACTCTTGGGCATATACCCAAGGAATGCTCAATCATACCACAAGGGCACTTGCTCAGCTGTGTTCATAGCAGCATTGTTTGTAATAGCCAGAACCTGGAAACCACCTGGATGCCCTTCAACTGAAGAATGGATAAAGAAAATGTGGCACATATACACAATGGAGTACTACTCAGAAGAGAAAAACAATGACACCATGAGGTTTGCAGGCAAATGGATGGATCTAGAAAAAAATCCTCCTGAGTGAGGTAACCCAGACTCAGAAAGACAAACATGGTATGTACTCACTCATAGGTGGATACTAGGTGTAAAGCACAGGATGACTAGACTGCTGCTCACAACTCCCGGGAGGCTACCTAGAAAACAGGACCCTAAGAAAGACACAGGGATCACCTAATGACAGAGAAATGGATGAGATCTACATGAGCAAACTGCATATGAATGGGGGTAATGAAGGACAAGGTTTGAGGGAAAGAGAGCTTAGGGGAGCGGGAGATCCCAGCTGGATCAAGAACAGAGAGGGAGAACAAGGAAAAAGAGACCACAATAAATGAAGACCCCATGGGAATAGGAAGAAGCAAAGTGCTAGAGAGGTCCCGAGAAATCCACAAAGATACCTCCACAATAGACTACTGGCAATGGTCGAAAGAAAACCCGAACTGACTTACTCTGGTGATCGGATGGCCAAACACCCTAACTGTTGTGGTAGAACTCTCATCTAATGACTGCTGGAAGTGGATGCAGAGATTCATGGCCAGGCCCCAGGTGGAGCTCCAGGAGTCCAACTGGTGAGAAAGAGGAGGGATTGTATGAGCGAGAATTGTTGAGACCATGATTGAAAAAAGCACAGGGACAATAGCCAAACTAGTGGAAACACAAGAACTATGAACTGATAGCTGAGGACCCCCTAACTGGATAAGGTCCTCTGGATAATTGAGACAGTCCATTAGATTGAACTATTTAAGAGGCCCCCAGACTGTAGGACTGGGACCTGTCCTTAGTACATGAGCTGGCTTTTTTGAACCTAGGGCCTATGCTGGCACACTTTGCTCAGCCTGGGTGAAGGGAGGAGGGGACTGGACCTGCCTTGACTGAATCTACCAGGCTGAGTTGAATCCCCAGGGCAATACTTGCCCTGTAGTCGGTGGGAATGGGGGTGTATTGGGGAGGGTCGGGAGGAGGGAAGACAGGGGAATCTGTGGCTGATATGTAAAATTAAATTAAGTATAAAATTAAAAAAACAAATGGACTCAGCATGATAAACTTATGTATCTACTTCTGGATATATGTAAATATATGTTTTCATGTTTAGATAAAAATATGTACATGCAATGTACATATATGTATATGCATATAATTAAAGAAAATGAGGACATTCATTGAAGAGGGAGTAGGAGGAAAACTCTGAAGTGTGTAGACACAGGTGATGGGTATGATATAAACACGGTACACATTTATTTCAAAATTAATTTTAAGACACAGATATACAAAGTTATGCACACAAATATGTATATATTGCATTTTTGATAAGATACTTGTTGTTATATCCCCTCTTTGTTTTTCTATATATTAGCGACTTGTTGAACATATGTTCATATTCACAGAAAATCCATAATACATACTTCTTTATCTGTTTTTATCCATCATTGTTTTAAAAATGTCTTACTTAAACTTTCACAGATATATCAGAAAGATCATTTTGTTCTCAGGGGTCAACTCTATGCATGAAAGTAAGCTTCCAATCTCTGCAGAGAGATGAACGGTTCCTCTCCAGAGAATTTTGGCTCCTGGCTTTAGGGATTCTCTATCATTTTCTTAGAGTCAGAGAACTAGAAAGAAGGTTCTTTGAATCCTTGTCTCTGTCATGGGAGTAGAGTTCTCGGAAAGCTGACATCAGAGGAATACAAGGAACAGCTTTGTCAAATGATGTCTGAATATTGTATCTGGACTTTGACTAATACTTGGCCTGCTCAGTGACATTCAGAACTGACATTTCACACAAGGTGCCCAGTCCAACTGTCAGAGGCTATTCAAGACAATGAAGGCTTTCTCTGAGGTGTCCTACATAGAGTGGTTGGGAGAATGGGAAGCTGGTCTCTTTCTGTGCCTTTCATTATTTGTTGCTTGGGATTTTTTTAAAAATCTGTTATTACATTTTTTTTTGTTCCTGATAGTCTCTATTGTAGTCTTAGAAATATGTATTTACTGTTAGAAGCAGTCTAAGCTATTGGGAAAAAAAATAGGAGTTAATAGCACTTTAGTATGTGACATGCTAGAAGGAAGCCAAAATGAAAATTTACCCAGTCTAATTCCAGTACGGATCCTGGTACTTCATCATTCCCTGCCTCAATTTTCACTCTGATGATCACTATTTATATTAGTTAACATTCAGAACACTGGACAGAATTGTTTCTTGTGTGACAGGTAGGAGGTATGGTGTTCATGATACAGAGCCAAAGATAATAAAGAAGTTATAAAATAGAAGGAATAGATACATCTCACTGTGTTGGATTTATGTTCTTTTTTTCTGAGATGAAGTAGTTACAAGTAAATAAGCAATAAGCCTTAAGTGATGGCTCTGTTCTTCAGACCACTCGATACTCACTCTTCAATAGAATTGATTCAGTTTCTAAATATGCAAATCAGGCAGCTGACAACCTTCTGTAACTTGATGCAATAGTCAGGACTTCAGGGCCACTGCACACATCTGTGTACACTTAGATGCAAACACACACACAAGCACACACACACACACACACACACACACACACACACACACACCACAAATGTGTATACACACATCTATACATAACTCAATATAATAAAAAAAATCCTTCTTAAAAAGAAAGAAAACAGCAATAGACAAGGTTCCTTTGACATCACATTAAATGCTTTTTAATTTCTTTCATAATTTAATAGGGCTTAAGAATGAATCCATCTGATTCCATATGTTACTGGATGAGGGCTCCATGATGACAGTTATGGTATTCATCAGTCTGATTACTGGGGTAAGCCAGTTCAGGCACCTTTTCCACTATTGCCAGTAGTCTAAGCTGGGGTCATCCTTTGGATTCTTGGAAACTTCCCTAGCACCAGTTTTCTCCCTTTTGCCAAGATGTCTCCCACTATCAACCAGGCCAAGCTCCAGGAGTCCAGCAGAAGAGAGGAAAAAAGGATTCCATGAGCAAGGGGCATCAGGATCATGATAGGGAAACCAAAAGAGAAAACCAAACCAAGAGGGAACTCATAAACTTTAGACCAACAGCTTTGGAGCCTCCATGGGACTGGACTAGGTTCTCTGCAGAAGCAAGACATTTGTGTGGCATGGTCTGCTTAAGGGGCATCCTGGCAGTAGGATCAGGATTCGTCCCTGTTGCATGACTTGGCTATTTGGAGCCTATTGCCTTTGGTGGGACTTCTTGCACATCCTTGATGCAGGGAGAGCGAATTGGACCAGCTTCAAAAGAGTGTACCAGTCTTTGCTACTCCCAATGGGAGGCCTTACCTATTTAGAGGAGGGAATGGGATGTTGGTTAGGAGGGAAGACTGGAGGTGGGTGGGAGGAGGTATGAGAGGAAGATCTATGATTGGTATATAAATGAATTTAAAAATTCCTAATAAGGAAAAAAATGAATCCAAGATTTCTGTTTACCTGAAGTGATTCTATTCACATTGCCAGTGTAGGCATATAAAACATTAAAACTGAAAATCTGAGTGGATAGACAGCTCATGACAAATGCCAGAAAGAGGAATCAACATTAAGATATGGTTGATATGGACAAAGAATTATAGCAGTCACATTTTGAGACTTAGTTCATGAGGTAAATTGCTTGCCCGGGCTGATAAAACAGAAACTCCTCAGATGTTTGCTCTAAACCAGACTTTATGGGCTTGAAGTCCAGAGAACTCAGCCTGTACAGGCCATGTCCACTGTAAGTGATCCCCACACTATGAACTCCCCAAAAAGTGAAGGACATAGGCAAAGGAAAACTTAAAGGTGATAATATATGTCCCTATTTCAGTCACTAGCAGGGTAGAAAAAGACAGGACTTTTAGAGGAGTATTTACATAGTCAAGATTACCTGCACTTCTTTGACCTGAGATTATGAAGCATGACAGAGAGAGCAAATCATCATACTTTCATAACACAAAGTTCCATGACTATTTGCGAACCACAGGTCAAAAGCTAATCTCTATATGATGTTTTCCACAGAGTGGAGAAATGCAAAGTGCAAATGTATAATGATAAACGATGAGCAAACATAGAAAAAGAAGTGTCTTGTCACACTGCATTCTTCCCAACAGCAAACTCACCACAAATACAAAGGCAGGTGATCATACACAAGATATCCAGTGTTAGAAGACAGAATAGTGTTTGAAAATAAACCTGGAATCCCCTAAAGCAACCTGTGAGCAGACTTGGTCTCTTACAAGCTAATCAGCAAGCTAAAAAGATAAGTTGAGATGAAAAACTCAGGTGTGGTGGAAAGAAAAGAGAAGGGTGAGTGGAAATGTACAATCAATGAGGCAAAATAACTAAAGTCAAACAAAGATTAAAAGAACAAATATGTTAACACTGGGAACAAAGAACTATTGCATTGGTAGAGAACATTCAAGGAAGTACAGAAGAGAACTCACTGATGGATAAGTGGCAGTTATAGTGGTATTCTATTTGTACTGAAATGTGATTTTATTTGTACGTTAATAAATAAAGTTGCCTAGGGGTCAGAGCTATTAGCAAGCCATAGCGAAAGCCAGGGCGGTGGTGGTGCACGCCTTTAATCCCAGCACTTGGTAAGCAGAGCTAGGTAGATCTCTGTGTGTTCAAGGATACAGCTAGCATTGGAGACACACGCCCTTGATCTCAATACCAACCATAGAAGACTTGGGAGATCTGTACAGAGAGACTGTGACGAGACAGCCACGTAGTTAGTTTATAACCAATGAGAAGGAAGAAACAGGACTCCTTATAAGACAACCGCACAGGAAGAAACTCCCCTTTCGGAGAGCTCTCTTGGCGGGAGAAGCTAGCTGGCGGAAAGCGGGTAAGCTTCTGGCTCTGACCTCTTGGGCTTTCACCTTTACATTGGCTCTGTGTTTCTTATTTAATAAGGCGGTTGGTTACATCTACAGGCAGTTGGCAAAAATATACTTCAAACAGATCCCTTGAGAGGTGAATATGAGTTTACTGGAACATTCACCAATATCCTAAGTATAATTTGTTGGATCAGTTCATTGAAAAAGTTTTCCATACACAAGTATATAAATTGGAAGTATTTTATTGTTATTGCAAGCACTTGAGAGTAATTTTGATTATGTTGGAAAAATATTTTCTATCCAGTGTGTAGGGAAAACTCTCTGTGCAATGAGCATCAAAAGATAATATGGAATTATCAACCCAAGAATCAATATGAGACCTAACTCATATGATTTAACAGTATTTATGTGTTAGATGAAATTTGCTCCTAAGCATCCTTTATATTGAAAGAAGACATGGTCAGATAATCAGTGACATATACATATACATATGTGTGTGTGTGTGTGTGTGTGTGTGTGTGTGTGTGTGTGTGTGTGTATGTGTAGCTAGAGTTTTTCTGGTCCTGCCTGGCCCACAGTCAGGACAAATCTCTCTAACCTGCCAGTCCTGCAGCAGCTCAGACCCAACCAAGTAAACACAGAGAAACTTATATTGCTTACAGACTGTATGGCCGTGACAGGCTTCTTGCTAACTGTTCTTATATCTTATATTAATCTATTTCTATAAATCTATACCTTGCCACGTGGCTCGTGGCTTACCAGCATCTTCACATGCTGCTTGTCATGGAGGCGGTTGTCAGTGTCTCCCTTCCTCAGCCTTCCGCTTCCCAGAATTCTCTTCTCTGCTTGTCCCACCTATACTTCCTGCCTGGCCAACGGCCAATCAGTGTTTTATTTATACAGAACAATATCCACAGCATATATATATATATATATATACATATGTGTGTGTGTATGTGTGTATCTTATGTCCATCTCTATGCAAACAAAAGTCAACTGTGTTTGAAACTGAAGAATCTTCTGATGATAACAAGGGGAACATGAAATAGTACTAGATTCTATAACCATTAACTCTAGAACTTTTGAAGGAGAGAAGTTTCATAATCATTTCCTCAAACATAAATATAAAAGTTAAAAAAGTTCTAGAATCATCACTACAGAGATAATATCCAGTTGATTACAGTGGAAAAGACAAGACACAGTTAACTCAAAAACATCAGAACTGTATATATATATCATGAAAAATACTAACAAATTTCATGTTTTGTACAGAAGAGAGTATAACCAAGTAATTCCTGTGTGGATTTGTCATTCAAAAAACAAAACTAGAATGTAACTATGATATATCATTATAGAAAATTTCTTTTGTTTCCAAATTTTTTCTATTAAGAAAATTTTTTCATTCATTTTACACACCAATCAAAGATCCCCCTCTTTCATCCTCCCGCCCTCTCCACCCTCCCCCTCACAACCTACCGTCTACTTCCCCCCAAAAGAAGACACGGGTCTCCCATAGGGAGACACATTCAGTAGAGGCCAGTCCAAGCCCTTCCCCCTACCTCAAGGCTACATCATGTGTCCCATCTTAGGTAGTGGGTTCCAAAAAGCCAGCTCATGTACCAGGGATGGATTCTGATCCTACTTCGACCCCCC
>CABHPP010138022.1:38144-53858 GCA_902168425.1 Peromyscus attwateri
GCCAGGCAGAGGGCCTAGTCCAGTCCCATGCAGGCTCCACAGCCATTGATCCAACTTTCATGAGTTCCCACTAGTTTGGTTTGGTCATCCCTGCAGGTTTTCCCATCATGATCCTGATACACTTGCTCATAGAATCCCTCTTCTCTCTCTTTGACTGGACTTCTGGAGCTCTGCCTGGTGTGGATCTCTGCATCTGCTTCTATCAGTCTATGGAGAAATGCTCTGTGATGACAGAGTATTCACTGGTCTGATCACTGGGGTAAGCCAGCTCAGTTAAGGAACCCTCCCCACTATTTCTAGTAGTCCAAGCTGGGGTCCTCTTGGGGATTCCTGGAAACTTCCCTAGCAGAAGGTTTCTACAGCCCCATGATACCTCCCTCTATCATGGTATCTCTTTACTGCATTCTGACTCCATCCCTGTGTTTCTAACATTTCTTGCTCATATTCATTCTTTCGGAAATGGAAGTAAAGTTGTAGGAATTGCAATGAACATGACTAATCTCAGGTCAATTACAAAACAAATTACTATAAATTACATCAACACAGTGTACGTGTTGATAGGTGTTTACAGTCTTCAGCAAAGCAAACTTACAATGACTAACACAAAAACTACAATGACCCAGCACTTACATGGCAGAAGCAGAAAGTCTGAGTGTTTGGTGGAAATCAATGCTACAGAGATGTCAGGGTAGGAATTGCAGCAGCAGAGTAACCTCCTCCACCCTCCAGATAAAGGCAAAGCACAAAAGCACTGTGCCTGAGAGTACTCAAGCAGGTCAAGAGAGCACGTGCATAAACTATATTTGCTTACGGACAAACTACACTCAAGATGTGATTCCACAACTGTTTTTTTTTTCCATTCAAATATGCTATGCCCCCTTAGGCTCATGTATTTAAACATTTGGTTCCTAGTAGACTGTTAATGGTTACACTGAAGGGACCCTTTGAGTTCTTAATTGTATTAATTAAAAAAATATAAGAGACATACTGAAGAAATTAGAAGGTTTTTTTTTTGCATAGAAATTGAGAGAAAAACACAGTATAGGCAAGGGAGAATTCCCATAAGCCAATGAGGAGATATGAAGAAAAATATTACGCCTTTTATGCTAGACATGGACATCAGAGATAAAGAAAGAAATCCCAATATATCATGGGGAAAATAATCCATGCAAAGTTGTACCTCTAGGTTAAGAGGTTATTCAGTCCCAGAATTTTGTGCCTCAGAAGGAAAGATTGCATTAGGGACTCAGTGGACATATAAGTGCTCCGTGAATGGAGGCTTCATGGACAGAAGCCCACAACTGACACTTACCTGGTGACTGGATATATAGCTCTTTGCATGCAGACCTGATAAGGTTTTGTTTCCAGTCTACCTCTCAAACTGTGTTCTTATACATGTTAATCTTGTAACTTTCTCTAGCCTGAGCTACTGTCCAAGAAATGCTATCCAGGATAGTTGTGGAACATTTATGATGTGGAGTCTTACTGAAGAATGTTTATCTTTTTTTTTTTTTTTTTGGTTTTTTGAGACAGGGTTTCTTTGTGTAGCTTTGCGCCTTTCCTGGAGCTCACTCTGTAGACCAGGCTGGCCTCGAACTCACAGAGATCCGCCTGCCTCTGCCTCCTGAGTGCTGGGATTAAAGGCGTGCGCCACCACCGTCTGGCTCTGTTTATCATTTTTGAGTGGAACTTCAAGTTTATTAACCAACTCCCATCTAGTCCTGCACAATTTGTTCCTGCAAATCTGGCTGTGCTGGTGAGAATTAGAGAAAGTACAGACACATAGAAACAACTACCAAAAGCTGGGATCAGGTGTGACAACTTAGTCTGATAGAGCAGAAACATGTACTCCACAACCCTAAATCACCTTGGGCTCATTTATAGCACAAGAAGGAGGAAGTAAATAGTCTTTGAAGGAGGTATCTACAGAAACAAGCTCATGTTTTACTTATGTGGGAACTGGATACAGAGGTTACTAATTTGTGTATAATCTGATCAATCAATTTCAAACACTCACACTTGGATCATACTTGAGCCTCCCCCAGAAAAAGGATTTGCCAGTTCACCTGAGTCTGAGGGACTGGAGTCCTGAAAAGCCCATGTCCAAGTTAACAATAAACATTCACCCAGTACTTCACCAATTCTTTACATATTCCCTCTAGACTTTCTCCATTTTCCACATACTCCCTCACTCTGCTACTTTACTGCAGATGCAATGTGGCCATCCAGACTCACCTTTCTGCATCATGCCTTATCATATCTTATAAAAAGAGATTCCTGAATTACTAAGCCATGAATCAATTTTAGACTTCTGTGGATTGATATCATGTATTATTTTGTAATTAGGAAAACTCCATGTACTTTCATTCATACCCTGAGTGGAGGTGGTCAGACACACTGTGAAATTCATCTGATTTTCCTGTCTGGATAACAAAAACATGGACCTGAATATAAGACTAAGGCAATGAATGCTTACACTGATTTTTCTTGCTTATTTTATAATAGCAGTGGGAAAACAATTAAGGTAAAAAATGGGTACTGAAAAATAGGACTATTTATCTGACAAACAGGCCCATATGATTCATAATTCTTTAAAAGATGTCTGTGGGAAAAATGAGAAAGAATTTTCAACTATAGGATAGGAATTTCCTCAGATAATATAGAAAGAGTTTAGGGTCTCTTCTGGATAGAGTTTGGAAAAATAAACTGCTCAGAGAATTATGGACAGTAGGAAGTCTGCATCATGAGATCAGCAGAACAATGCGATTATGGGGAAATGGGCTGGAGCTTACTGCAGTAATAACCTGGCAAAGAATTTGGAAGCATTTGATCTCTGTGCTGAGGACTTCAATGAGGCTGACTTTTGCATGTTATAAACTAATGGGTTGGGAACAGGAAATTTCCATATTGGAAAGAACTAATTCTTTAAAATAGATATTGCAAGCTGCCACTCTTTTTGAGTTCCAGAAAGAAAAAAACAAAACAAAACAGAAGACACTGTATACTAAAATATGAAAGGAAATGTGCAATTTGTTGAGGAAAACAACATGAATAAGTGTAAAGTCTAACAAAGGCATGTTCTGGCAAAGAGGCTGTGACTGTTTCAGAGAATCCTCATGCTCTGTGCTGAGTGGAATACTAAGAAAGCTACTCACAGTACAAGCCTGTACGCAGCTACGACTCCAGTGAGAGAAATGTGCACTTCTTGAAAGGAAGGAGCCTACATTGAGAATTCTGCTATATGGGTTTCTTTCCAAAAAAATACCCAGGGAAATATTTCCAATGAATTGTAGCCAATGGATAAAGATAATACTGCTGCTTTGGCCAAGGAGTAAAGTCTCCACACAGAGATGGCAACAGATGGAGAATCATGATCTGATGTGGTACTTAATCTCCAGGTATGAAAGATACCGAGTTGTAGATACTGTAGAGTGTGGTTTTCCAGTTTCAGAGAGCCCTTGAGTGAGCACAATTCAGGTCAGGTTAGGTTTTTCTGAAAGGAAACATTGTGGTTCCATTACATGAACCTCTGTTGGGTGCTGGTGGGGTGGCAGACGTGAAGGGCATTGAATGTGTGGAATTTAAGGAATTTAAAAGAAATTACAGATAAGTGTTATTCCATAAACAAAATGGTTATTAACCCCACAAAAGGCCCAGGGAACACCAGAGAAATGGGAGAAGAAATAGCGGAAAAGCATAAATATGAAAAAAAAACAACTGATACATTTTATCATTTATTTTTATTTTTTCATTTTTCTTTATTAAGAAATTTTCTACTCACTCCACATTCTATCCACAGATCACCCCTCCTCCCTCCTCCCTCCCCTCAGCCCTCTTTCCCAAGCCATCCTGCATCCCCACATACCCCAAATGGAGGTCTCCCAGGGGGAGTCAGCAGAGCCTAGTACACTGAGCCTAGGCAGGTCCAAGGCCCTCCCCACTGCACCAAGGCTGTGCAAGGTGTCACATCACAGGCACCAGATTCCAGAAGCCTGCCCATAGACAAGGGCCAGATACCAATCCCCCTGGCTGGGTGCCCCCCAAACAGTTTGAGCCAAACAACCATCTTCTGTATCCAGAGGGCCTAGTCCAGTCCCATGGGGGCTCCACAGCCACCAGTCTACAGTTCACGGGCTTCCACTAGTGTGGCCAGTCATCTCTGCACATCCTCCCATCATGATCTTGATGTCACTCAATGCAGCATCTCACCTCTCTCTCATCATTTGGATTCCCAGAGCTCAGCCTGGTGCCTGGATCTGTGTATCTGCCTCCATCAGTCACAGGGCAAAGGCTCTATGATGGCAGCTAGGTTATTTGCTAGGCTGGTAACCAGAGTAGACCAGTCCAGGTACCCTCTGGACCACTGCCAGGAGACCAAGATGGGGTCAACCTTGTGGATTCCTGAGAGCCTCCCCAGCACCCTGCCTCTTCCTATTCCCATGGTGTCCTCATCTTTCATGGTATCTTCCTCCCTGCCCTCCAACTTTGTCCCTGTTCCAGCTTGACCCTCCAATTTCCCCATGATCTCATCCCCTATTCCTCATCCTCTGCCACCCCCCACACCCAGTCCACTCATGTATATCTCATCCACTTCTCCTTCACAGGGTCATACATATGTCCCTCCTAGGGTCTTTCCCTGTTAGCTAGTGTCTCTGGAGTTGTGGGTTGCAGTCTGGCCATCCCTTCCCTCACATTTAGTATACACTTATGATTGAGTACATACTATGTTTGTCCTTCTGAGTCTGGGTTTCCTCACTCAATATGATATTTTCTATTTGCCTGCAAATTTGCCATCCATTTGCCTGCAAATTTCATGATATCATTGTTTTTTACTGCTGAGTAGTACTCCATTGTGTATATGTGCCACATTTTCTTTATCCATTCTTCAGTTGAGGGGCATCTAGGTTGTTTCCAGGTTCTTGATATTATGAATAATGCTGATATGAACATAGTTGAGCATGTGTCCTTGTGGTAAGATTGAGCATTCCTTGGGTATATGCCCAAGAGAGGTATAACTGGGTCTTGAGGAGGACTTATGCCCATTTTTCTGAGAAACTGCCATACTGATTTCCAGAGTGGATGTACAAGTTTGCATTCCCACCAACAGTGGAGGACTGTTCCCCTTGCTCCACATCCTCTCCAATATAAGCTGTCTTCAGTGTTTTTGATCTTAGCCATTCTGACAGATGTAAGATGGTATGTCAGAGTGGTTTTGATTTGCATTTCCCTGATGAGCAATTCCTTAAATGTCTTTCAGCCATTTGAGATTCATCTGTTGAGAATTCTCTGTTAAGCTCTGTAGCCCATTTTTTAATTGGATTGTTCAGTATTTTGATGTCTAGCTTTTTGAGTTCTTTATATATTTTGGAGATCAGTCGTCTGTCAGATATGGGGTTGGTGAAGATCTTTTCCCATTCTGTAGGCTGTTGTTTTGTCTTATTGACCATGTCCTTTGCTCTACAAAAGCTTCTCAGTTTCAGGAGGTCCCATTTATTAATTGTTTCTCTCAGTGTCTGTGCTACTGGTGTTATATTTAGGAAGTAGTCTCCTGTGCCAATTCGTTCCAGACTACTTCCTACTTTCTCTTCTATCAAGTTCAGTTCTTCTATCCACTTGAACTGAGTTTTGTGCATGGCGGCAGATATGGATCTATTTGCAGTCTTCAGCATGTTGACGTCCAGTAATGCCAGCACCATTTGTTGAAGATGCTTTCTTTTTTCCATGGTACAGTTTTGGCTTCATTGTTGAAAATCATATGTTCATAGGTGTGTGGATTAATATCAGGGTCTTCAATTCAATTCCATTGGTCCACACGTCGGTTTTTATGCCAGTACCCAGCTATTTTTATTACTATAGCTCTATAGTAGAGCTTGAGGTCAGGGATCATGATGCCTCCAGAGGTTGATTTACTATACAGGGTTCTTTTAGCTATCCCAGGTTTTTTGTTTTTCCATATAAAGTTAAGTATTGTTCTTTCCAAGTCTGTGAAGAATTGTATTGGTATTTTGATGGGGATTGCATTGAATCTGTATATTGCTTTTGGTAAGATTGCCATTTTTACTATGTTGATTCTACCTATCCATGAGTATGGGAGATCTTTCCATTTTCTGATATCTTCTTCAATTTCTTTCTTCAGAGACTTAAAGTTCTTATCATACAGGTCTTTGACTTGCTTAGTTAGAGTTACCCCCAGGTATTTTATATTATTTGTGGCTATTGTAAAAAGTGATGTTTCTCTGATTTCTTTCTCAGCCCCCTTTTTCATTTGTATATAGGAGGGATACTGATTTTTTTTAGTTAATCTTGTATCCTGCCACCTTACTGAAGGAGTATATCAGCAGTAGGAGTTCCCTGGTAGAATTTTTGGGGTCACTTATGTATACTATCATATTGTGTGCAAATAATGAAAGTTTGACTTCTTCCTTTCCAATTTGTATCCATTTGATCTCCTTTTGTTGTCTTATTGCTCTAGCTAGAAATACAAGTACTATATTGAACAAGTATGGGGAGAGTGGACAGCCTTGTCTTGTTCCTAATTTTAGTGGCATCGTTTTGAGTTTCTCTCCATTTAATTTGATATTAGCTGTCGGCTTGCTGTAAATTGCCTTTATTATGTTTAGGTATGTTCCTTGTATTCCTGATCTCTCTAGAACCTTCATCATGAAGGGGTGTTGGATTTTGTCAAAGGCTTTTTCAGCATCCAATGAGATGATCATGTGGTTTTTTTTCTTTTGGTTTGTTTATATCGTGTATTACATTGACGGACTTTCGTATGTTGAACCACCCTTGCATCCCTGGGATGAAGCCTACTTGGTAATGGTGGATAATTGTTTTGATGTGTTCCTGGATTTGGTTACCCAGTATTTTATTGAATATTTTTTAATCAAAGTTCATGAGAGAGATTGGTCTGTAATTCTCTTTCTTTGTTGCATCTTTGTGTTTTTTGGGTATCAAGGTAACTGTAGCCTCATAAAAAGAATTTGGTAATGTTCCTTCTGTTTCTATGGTGTGGAACAATTTGAAGAGTGTTGGTATTAGCTCTTCTTTGAAAATCTAGTAGAATTCTGGGCTGAAACCATCTGGTCCTGGGCTTTTTTTGTTTGGGAGACTTTTAATGACTGTTTCAATTTCCTTAGGGGTAATTAGTCTATTTAAACAGTTTATCTGGTCTTGATTTAACTTTGGTATGGGTACCTATCCAGAAAATCATCCATTTCTTTCAGATTTTCCAATTTTGTGGAGTGCATGTTTTTGAAGTATGACCTGATGGTTCTCTGGGTTTCCTCATTGTCTGTTGTTATGTCCCCCTTTTCATTTCTGATTTTGTTAATTTGAATGATCTCCCTCTGCTTTTTGGTTAATTTGGATAAGGGCTTATCTATCTTGTTGATTTTCTCAAAGAACCAACTCTTTGTTTCATTGATTCTTTGTATTGTTTTCTTTGTTTCTATTTAGTTTATTTCAGCCCTCAATTTGATTATTTCCTGGTGTCTGTTTCTCCTGGTTGAGTTTGCTTCTTCTTGTTCTAGAGCTTTCAGTTGTGCTGCTACGTCATTAGTGTGAGATTTCTCCAACTTCTTTATGTGGACATTTAGAGCTATGAATTTTCCTCTTAGCACTGCTTTCATGGTGTCCCATAAGTTTGGGTATGTTGTACATTCGTTTTCATTGAATTCTAGGAAGTCTTTCATTTCTTTCTTTATTTCTTCCTTGACCCATTGGTGATTCAATTGGGCATTATTCAGTTTCCATGAGATTGTAGGCTTTCTGTAATTTTTGTTGTTGTTGAAATCTAACTTAAAGCCATGGTGGTCTGATAAGACACATTAGGTTATTTCAATTTTTTTTTTTTGTATCTGTTGAGATTTGCTTTGTGACCAAGCATGTGGTCGATTTTGGAGAAGATTCAATGGGGTGCTGAAAAGAATTTTGTGTTAGGGTGGAATATTCTGTAGATATCTACTAAGTCTCTTTGAGTCACAATGTCTGTTTGTTCCCTTATTTCTCTGTTAAGTTTCTGTCTGGCAGACCTGTCCATTGGTGAGAGTGGGCTGTTAAAGTCTCCCACTACTAGCATATGGGATTTGATGTGCAATTTAAGCTTTAGTAATGTTTCTTTTAGGAATGTTGTTGCCCTTATATTTGGGGCATAAATATTCAGAATTTAGACTTCATCTTGTCGGATTTTCCCTGTGATAAATATGTAGTGTCCTTCCCGATCTCTTTCAATTGATTTTAGTTTGAAGTCTATTTTATTAGATATTAGGATAGCTACACCAGCTTGCTTCTTAAATCCATTTGGTTGGAAAGCCTTTTCGCAGCCTTTTATTCTGAGGTGGTGACTGTTTTTGAATTTGGGGTGTGTTTCTTGTATGCAGCAAATGGATGGATCTTGTTTTCGTATCCATTCTGTTAGCCTGTATCTTTTTATAGGTGAATTGAGACCATTGATATTGATGGATATTAATGACCAGTTATTGTTAATTCTTGTTATTTTTTGGTAGTAGTTTTGTATGTTTCCCTTCTTTGGTATTTGTTGGTATGGGACTATCTATTGCCTATGTTTTCATGGATGTATCTAACTTCCTTAGGTTGGATTTTTCCTTCAAGTGCTTTTTGTAGGGCTGGATTTGTGGAGAGATATTTTCTAAAACTGGTTTTATCATGGAATATTTTGTTTATTCCATCTATGTTGATTGATATTTTTGCTGGGTATAATAGTCTGTGTTGGCATCCATGGTCTCTTAGTATCTGCATAACGTCTGTTCAGGACCTTCTGGCTTTTAGAGTTTCCATTGAGAAGTCAGGTGTTATTCTTATGGATCTGTCTTTATATGTTACTTGGCCTTTTTCCTTTGTAACTCTTAATATTTTTTCTTTATTCTATATGTTTAGTGGTTTTATTTTTTTGTGGCGAGGGAAATTTCTTTTGGATCCAATCTATTTGGTGTTGTGCAACCTTCTTGTATTTTTATAGGCATTTCCTTCTTAAGGTTGGGAATGTTTTCTTCTATGATTTTGTTGAATATATTTTCTGTGCCTTTGAGTTGGTATTCTCCTTTTTCTACCCCTATTATTTTTAGGTTTGGTCTTTTCATGGTGTCCCAAATTTTCTGGACATTTTGGGTCATGACTTTGTTGGCTTTAATGTTTAGTGCCTCGTATGGAAGACGATTGACCTAATATCCTCATTCTCACAGTCCTCCCTCACTATCCTTCCTTCATTGCAGGTCAGAGGGAAGAAGCATTCACATTTTGCCTGCAGAGACTATTTCTTTAATCTACTTTTGCTCCCAGTTACCTTAGGAAGTTTTCCTGGGGACAGTGTAGAAAACCCTGATGCAAAGTGAAAAAAGGTGGTTCTACTCTGAGAGTTATTGGCCAGGAATTCAAAAGATTCAGAGTTTGAACAAAAAGGGTTATCATGAATGGATACCATCCTCTTCTATGATCCATTGCTTTTGAAGTCCGTAAGCTATTCTTTTTTGCTCTGAGCCTAGGGTGGCACTGCATGTAATGGGTAAGTCCATTGTAGCTCTCATCAATTTCTCTGTTGCTTGGTGGTCCCTGTGTCTTTCCTAGGGTCCTCCTTACTAGTTATCCTCTCTGGAGCTGTGGTTTGCAATCTGGTTATCCTTTAATTTTCTTTACATCTAGTATCCACTTATGAGTGAGTATATACCATGTTTGTCTTTCTGAGTCTGGGTTACCTCACTCAGGATAATATTTTGTAGTTCCATCCATTTGCTTGTAAACCTCATGATATCATTGTTTTTCTCTGCTGAGTAGTACTCCATTGTGTATATGTGCCATTTTCTTTATCCATTCTTCAGTTGAGAGGCATCTAGGTTGTTTCCAGGTTCTGACTATTTCAAATAATACTACTATGAACATAGTTGAGCATGTGTTCTTGTGGTGTGATTGAGCATTCATTGGGTATATGCCCAAGAGAGGTATAGCTGGGTCTTGGGGGAGAATGATTCCCAATTTTCTCTGAAAGCACCATACTGATTTCCAAAGTAGCTGTACAAGTTTGCATTCCCACCAACAGTGAAGGAGTGTTCCCCTAGCTCCACATCCTCTCCAACATAAGCTGTCTCCAGTGTTTTTGATCTTAGCCATTCTGACAGGTGTAGGATAGTATGTCAGATTGTTTTAATTTGCATTTCCCTGATGACTAATATGTTGAGCAATTCCTTAAATGTCTTTCAGTCATTTGAGATTCTTCTGTTGAGATTTCTCTGTTTAGCTCTATATCCCATTTTTTAATTGAATTGTTAGGTATTTCTGTGTCTAACTTCTTGAGTTCTTTGTATATTCTGGATATCAGCTCTCTGTCAGATGTGTGGTTGGTGAAGATATTTTCCCATTTTGTAGGCTGTCATTTTGTCTTATTGACTGTATCTTTGGCCTACAAGATTGTCTCAGTTTCAGGAGGTCCCATTTATTAATTGTTTCTCTCAGTGTCTGAGCTATTGGTGTTATATTTAGGAAGTGATCTCTGGTGCCAATGTGCTCAAGACTACTTGCTACTTTCTCTTCTGTGAGAGTCAGAGTAACTGGATTTATGTTGAGGTCTTTGATCCACTTGGACTTAAGTTTTGTGCATGGTGACAGATATGGATATATTTGCAATCTTCTACATGTTGACACCCAGTCATGCCAGCACCATTTGTTGAAATGCCTTCTTTTTTCAATTGTACAGTTTTGGCTTCTTTTTCAAAAATTAGTTGTTCATATGTGTGAGGATTAATGTCAGGGTCTTCAGTTAGATTCCATTGGTCCACATGTAAGTTTTTATGCCAGTACCAACCTGTTTTTATTACTGTAGCTCTACACTACAGCTTGAAGTCAGGGATCATGATGACTCCAGAAGTTGTTTTATTGTACAGGATTCTTTTAGCTATCCTGGATTTTTTGATTTTTCATATGAAGTTGAGTATTGTTCTTTCCAGGTCTGTAAAGAATTGTGTTGGGATTTTGATGGGGATTGCACTGAATCTGTAGTTTGCTTTTGGTAAGATTGACACTATGTTAATCTTACCTATCCATAAGCATGGGAGAACTTTCCGTTTCTTAGCTCTTCTTCAATTTCTTTCTTCAGAAAGTTGAAGTTCTTGTCATTCAGGTCTTTCATTTGCTTAGTTAGAGTTACCCCAAGGCATTTTATATTATTTGTGGCTATTGTAAAGTGTGATGTTTCTCTGATTTCTTTTTCAGCCCAATTGTGTTTTGTATATAGGAAGGCTACTGATTTTTTGAGTTAATCTTGTACCCTGCCACATCACTGAAGGTTTAAGAGTTTCTTGGTTGAATTTTTGGGGTCACTTATACACACTATCATGTCATTTGCAAATAGTAAAGTTTATCTGGTGCATGGATTACTCACACTGAATGTGGGGTCAAGCTGTGGGCCTTGTGTATATCCTGCTTCACAAATCAGTTTGTCAGATATGTTAAGCCTTTAGGCTGAAGAGGATGCCCCAATGTTACAGAGAAACCTCAGGTGACTGTCCAGTCAGCTGGCTGTTTCTGTCATAACTCACATTTTTTGGAATTTTCTTATTTGCACTTCCTATTTTACAAGGTAATATTATTTCCTACTTGGTTCTCTGATGGAGTTGAAGATTAGATAGTTGTCTTAAGTTTACCT
Source organism: Peromyscus attwateri (assembly GCA_902168425.1). Taxonomy (NCBI): domain Eukaryota; kingdom Metazoa; phylum Chordata; class Mammalia; order Rodentia; family Cricetidae; genus Peromyscus; species Peromyscus attwateri. The sequence goes on from CABHPP010138022.1 coordinate 49,798, forward strand.
TGTTAAGAAATTTCAGAAAAGAACTCACTAAGTGGTGTAAAGTGTATAAATTTGAAAAACGTCATAAGATTGTTTTCTGTTAGTAATGTAAATAAGGATAGAAAGTGAATTAGGTACATTTGGACTTACCAACATAGGATAGATAATGAAGTATATTCTCTGAATTTGTCAAATTCAAACTGACTAGATATTGTTGATATATTTATTGCTTGTATATATTGTGTATAGTTGTAATTATTGTATATAGTTTTTCTTATATTAGTTATAACATTTTTATTTTTTATTTTAGACAACAAATGGGGAAATGTGGTGATATTTTATTTGTGCTCTAATAAATAAAGCTTGCCTGGAGAACAGAGGAAAAGCTTTTTTTATTGAACATTATATTGAACAGAATTCAGGTAATGTTAGCACATACCTTTAATCCTATCACTTGGAAAGGAAGGGATCTGTCTGGATCTCTGTCAGTTCGAGGCCACACTGGGGAACAGAGACAGGCAGGGTGACACATGCCTTTAATCCCAGCAACAACCATAGATGTCTAGAGTTCTGTATAGACTGACAGGAAGAGACAGATCTGGGCAGGAAGAGGAAGTGATATACCTAGGCTGAGAGAGAGAATGAGAGAACAGAACAGAATGGCATATAGGTATGGATATACAGGAGTAGGTCTTTTTGCAAGCTCTGTAGTTGGTGAGATGAGATTACCTGTGGCTTGATCTATTTCCCTGATCTGTAAGGTTTTCACCCCTATATCTGGCTCTATGTTTTTATTTAATAAGGCTTAATGTTAGATTTCAACAACAACAGAATTACAGAAAGCCTACAATCTCATGGAAACTGAATAATGCTCAACTGAATCACCACTGGGTCAAGGAAGAAATAAAGAAAGAAATGAAAGACTTCCTAGAGTTCAATGAAAATAAATGTACTACATACCCAAACTTATGGGACAGTATGAAAGCAGTGCTAAGAGGGAAATTCATAGCACTAAATGTCCACATAAAGAAGTTGGAGAAATCTCACACTAGTGACTTAACAGCACTGAAAGTTCTAGAACAAGAAGAAACAAGGTTACCTAGGAGGAATAGAGGTCAGGAAATGATCAAATTGAGAGCTGAAATCAATAAAAGAGAAACAAAGAGAACAATACAAAGAATCAATGAAACAAAGAGTTGGTTCTTTGAGTAAATCAACAAGATAGACAGGCCCTTATCCAGACTAATCAAATGGCAGAGAGAGAGCATCAAAATTCAGAAAATCAGAAATGAAAATGGAGACATAACAACTGACAACAAGGAAATCCAGAGAATCATCATGTCGTACTTCAAAAATCTGTACTCCACAAAATTGGAAAATCTAAAATGAATGGACAATTTTCTGCATATACACAACTTACCTGATTTAAATCAAGACAAGACAAATTATTTAAATAGAACAATAACCCCTAATGAAATAAAAACAGGCATTAAAACTCTCCCAACCAAAAAAAGTCCAGGACCAGATGGTTTCAACACAGAATTCTACCAGATTTTCAATGAAGAGCTAATATCAATACTCTTTAAATTGTTACACACAATTTGAAACAGAAGGAATGTTACCAAACTCCTTTTATGAGGCTACAGTTACTCTGATTCCCTAACCACACAAAGATGCAACAAAGAAAGGGAACTACAGACCTATCTCCCTCATGAACATTGATGCAAAAATACTCAATAAAATTTTGGCAAACAGATGCTAAGAACACATCAAAACAATTATCCACCATGATCAAGTAGGCTTTATCCCAGAGATGCAAGGATGGTTTAATATACAATATTCTGTCAATGTAATATGCCATATAAACAAACTGAAAGAAAAAAAGCCACATGATCATTTCATTAGATGTGAAAATGCTTTAGATAAAATACAACATCAACTCATAACAAAATTCTTGGAGAGATCAGAAATACAGGGCACATACCTAAATATAATAAAGGCAATTTACAGCAAGCCAACAGCCAACATCAAATTAAATGGAGAGAAACTTAAACTGCTTCCACTAAAATCAGGAAGAAAACTAGGATGTCTGATCTCCCTATAAATATTCAATATAGTACTTGAAGTTCTAGTTAGAGCAATAAGACAGTAAAAAGTGATCAGGGGATACAAATTGGAAAGGCAAAACTCAAAGTTTCACTATTTGCAGACGATATGATTATATATATATACATACATACATATATACATATATATACATACATACACACACACACACACACATATATATATATATATATTATATGTGACCCCAAAAATTCTACCAGAGAACTCGTACAGCTGATAAACTCCTTCAGTGATGTGGCAGGATGCAAGATTAGCTCAAAAAATCAGTAGCCCTCCTATATACAAAAGAAAAATGGGCTGAGAAAGAAATCAGAGAAACATCACCCTTTACAATAGCCACAAATAACATAAAATACCTTTGAGTAACTCCAACCAAGCAAGTAAAAGACCTGTATGATGAGGAATTTAATTCTCTGCAGAAAAAATTGTATAAGATCTAAAAAAATGGAAAGATCTCCCATAATCATGGATAGGGAGGATTAACATTTGTGTTTATAAATTGAGCTGAGCCTAATCATATCTGTTTTAATACCCAATGTTTACCCTTATCACATTATTCTCATGTGATAGAATAAATGTGAGTGAGGATTACCATGAAGACTAACTCGCAATTTACTCTAATGTTTTTACCACATTTACATTCTAGTCTCACTTCTCAAGTGGTAAGTTTTTATTGAAGACAGACACTGACTCTTTTGATTCTGTTCTCTTCTGTATAAACATGAAATTTGTAGATCTCATCCATTTCTCTGTCATTGGGCGATCCCCGTGTCTTTCTTGGGGTCCTGTTTTCTAGGTAGCCTTCCTGGAGTTGTGAGTAGCAGTCTAGTCATCCTTTGTTTTACATCTAGTATCCTCCTATGAGTACGTACATACCATGTTTGTCTTTCTGAGTCTGGGTTACCTCACTCAGGAGGATTTTTTCTAGATCCATCCATTTGCCTGCAAACCTCATGATGTCATTGTTTTTCGTTACTGAGTAGTATTCCATTGTGTATATGTACCACATTTTCTTTATCCATTCTTCAGTTGAAGGGCATCAGGTTGTTTCCAGGTTCTGACTATTACAAACAATGCTGATATGAACATAGCTGAGCAAGTGCCCTTGTGGTACGATTGAGCATTCCTTGGGTATATGCCCAAGAGTTGTATAGCTGGGTCTTGTGGGAGATTGAGTCCCAATTTTCTAGGAAAGCACCATATTGATTTCCAAAGTGGTTGTACAAGCTTGCATTCCCACCAGCAGTGGAGGGGAGTTCCCCTAGCTCCACATCCTCTCCAACATAAGCTGTCTTCAGTGTTTTTGATCTTAACCATTCTGACAGGTGTAAGGTGGTATCTCAGAGTGGTTTTGATTTGCATTTCCCTGATGATTAGGGATGTTGAGCAATTCCTTAAATGTCTTTCAGCCATTTGAGCTTCCTCTGTTTAGAATTCTTTGTTTAGCTCTATAGCCCATTTCTTAATTGGTGTGTTGGGAATTTTGATGTCTAATTTCTTGAGTTCTTTATATATTCTGGATATCAGTCCTCTGTCAGATGTGGTGTTGGTGAAGACCTTTTCCCATTCTGTAGGCTGTTGCTTTGCCTTGTTGACTATATCCTTTGCTCTACAATAGCTTCTCAGTTTCAAGAGGTCCCATTGATTGATTAATTCTCTCTGTGTCTGTGCTACTGGTGTTATATTTAGGAAGTGATCTCCTATGCCAATGCATTCAAGACTACTTGCTACACATGAACAACCTGGACATGAGTTGGGGTAATGAAGGGCAAGGGTTGAGGGAAAGAGAGCTTAGGGGAGTGGGAGATCCTAGCTGGATTAAGAACACAGAGAGAGAACAAGGAATAAGAGACCATGATAAATGAAGACCACATGAGAATAGGAAGAAACAAAGTTGTAGAGAGGTCCACAGAAATCCACAAAGATACCTCCACAATAGACTACTGGCAATGGTC
>CABHPP010138023.1:0-36395 GCA_902168425.1 Peromyscus attwateri
TGAACTCATAGCTTGGAGCTTGAAGACCCAGGTAACTTCTGCCTGTAATACTGCAAAGGAAACCCTTGGGAGTCAGTATTCTTACAAACAGATCAATCTGAAGTTTATCATTTCGGTAGACATTTGTTTGTAGTGTTAACACCCTAAGGTAACCTGTAAGCCCCACCTGCCCAAAGACCAAGTAACTTCCTGGAATGCTGGGAGTTGTAGTTCTTGAGCTGTAGTTCTCAACAAAGCCTCATGGGAAAGCATGGTGGCCTACAGGTTTTGTCCATATAAGTCCCAACAACATGTGCCTCCGGAACACTCATCTGGAAAGTTTCCAGGAGTGGTCCTGACCAAATCCCATCTTGGTCAGTATTGAACATTTTAATAAAAGGCTTGCTGAACTTGATCAAAATGATGGAACTGGTTTTTCTCTGGCGAATCTCAGGGCTAACAGTAGCACCACTCCTGTAGTTCACTTGGGAAGCTGCCTTGCTGTGGTCGGTCATTCCTGCAGAGTTTCTGCTCGCTAGACTAGTCACTCTTAGACTGCCCTTCTATCCAGCTTCTGCTTCTGACTGTATTTATAACCCAAACAGTTCCCCTTCTCTCACCTTCCCGGTGTGTCTCCCTGCTCCCTCTCTCTGTTTTTAGATCCCAACTTTTCAAAGAGATTCCTAAATCATCACTTTATACTTCATTTATATAATAGCAAAAGAAACCAAAAATGCACCAAGGTTATGAAGCATCCAGGAATGCTTCACAAGTAGGTTAGCTCTGACTACTGGCAGACGTTGAAAGTTATCTCATTAATTTACAGACATACAATCTTACAACAACCTTATCATCTCACAGAATAACAAGAGGGTGTCATGTCATCTGGTATGTCTCATAAACAACAGTCCCCCAGACTATTTTCTAGGCATATTCTCTGAGTTGTTTTATTGGTAGTAATGACATATTCCAATTATGTGTTCCTATCTCCCTTCGGCTCCTTGTAACAAACAATACATATCTCCATGATAACAGGGACAATTGTCTTTCTAAAAGAGAAAGTTCAGCTGGCCAGATGGCTCAGTAGGCAGTGTTTGCCACAAAAGCTCTCTGACCTGATTCCAGTCTAGGAACCCAAGTAAATGTAGACAGAAAGAACCAACTCCACAAAATTGTCTTCTGACCTCAACATGTGACCTCAACCCTTCTCTCTTCAATCACAAATACATAATGAAAAATACATAAAAATTTTTAAAAAGTGAAAATAAAGGTTAAAGTTTTCAAAATTGTGCCTGGAACAAAAATTTTCACCTGTCCTCTGGCATTTGTATTTATAATTTAAAAGAATTTCTCTCACCAGGCAGTGGTGGCGCACACCTCTAATCCCAGCACTCAGGAGGCAGCGACAGCTGGATCTCTGTGAGTTCGAAGCCAGCCTGGTCTACAGCCAAGACTACACAGAGAAACCCTGGGGGTGGGTGTGGGGGTGGGGGTTCCTCTCTCTCCTTCCGAAATACATATGACTGCATCTGCAGTATGTCTGCAGCCACTGCTTTATCATCTTCTGCATTGCTTCTGTTACTAACAATACTCATTAAAGGGAGGATGCAAGGACATGAGATTTAGGTGCTCCACAAAAAGGGGGGTGGTGGGAATCTTATAAGAGAAGACTACATTATATTTATCTACTCTCCAGTAAATGGAAATGGGAGTGTCCAGTTATTTCACTAATAAAATTTTTAAATGTTCCTCAGAACATCTGTCTGTAGGGAAATGCATTGTGCTGTGGTTTCTTCATGGTATTTACATAGTATTTTTTATGAATTCTTTAAGGTACTTACACATGCTTAATAGTATTTCTATCTTTTTTATGAACTTGGCTGGGATAGAGTGTCTCTACAGTATAATATTAAGATGGAGTGAATTTGAAACATGTGAGCTGGGTCTCAGCCACCAAGAGCTACTACTACAGTGTGGTCTGTTCTGTCCTCTTCCACCCAGACAGGCACAAGAGAAGGATGTCACTTCTCTCTGGACATCTGTGGGATTTGCTCAGAATTTTATTCAAAGATTTACTCAAACTCTCCTTAGTACTGCATCAGAAGAAATTGAAATTGTCCACTATTATTTTAAAAATGATTTATGGCTTAAACTTTTAACAAAACAAAAGAAGGTATTTTGAATAATGTAAGCACACTAAGGGGCTGTCTCCTAAGGAACCAAAGGCCTGAATTCTACTTACAAAAGACAGTATTTCTACTTAAATATGCTACTGTGATAAAAATTCAAACATTAATCATGATTAAACACAAGGACATGGGAGACCGGAAGTTCAATGAACAGCTGCTATTAGAACATTGTGAAAAAGAAAATTATTTTCATTGAGATGTATACTTCAGGTATTTTATTTTTTTTAAAAAAGGATTAAGCAACTTAGAAACAAAATTTTCAAACTAAATGTCAGAAATAAAAATTTTCTAGAAATTTTGGTTCCAGGTCCAACACATACAGGTATCAGTAACTGGCTTCAAGTGGGTTATAAGGAGAAACAAAAGAGGAGGAAACGGAGGAGGAAGAGGCGGCAACAGGAATGTGAGTAAAATACGCTGTACACATGGACAAAACTGCCAGCGAGCAAATGATTTTCAATCCCAAGAATGTATCACTTTGATTGCTGAGTATCTAAGCATACTAGGAATAGGTTTACAATGAATAATGACTTACTTAGTTGTTAAGGAGCACCAACTAGAGTGACCAAATCTAATGCATGTTTAAAACAGGAAAAACAATCTGGTAACACAATTTTAGGCATTCATTGACTTCTTCCTCAACACATCATGTTGTGGCAATGTATTAATAAGCACTAGCTTTTCTGCTCAATTGCTTTTCCTTTCCTACCTTTTGACAAACATGCAACTTCCTAACGGCAGGGAGAGATCTAAAGATAAAAAGAGACAAGACAAGTCAACCACATTTGGCACAGGCCAACAGTGACACCACACCACAGCACTAGATCAGTGTAGACACCCGCAGTTTACTACGATTTCTGCTGGCACAAGTAGTTCCACCCTTACTTTTAAAGCCACTCCAACTGCACTGAGCTTTTATAGTCCATCACCTTCAAGCATGGTACCCAAACAATGCACCATAATTTTACTTTCATTCTTTATTTGCTTCTAACTTTCCTAAGTACTTCCTAACCATAACATACATAACAGAATGATAATGTTGTATAATAACTGATTTAAACATTCTATCCTGTGGAGAAGCTCTTTAAACAGGCAGGTAAACAACCCAAAATAGCTTCAGGAAGTCCCTAAAACTGATCAGTCACTAGGCCCCTCCTTGCCAGAGTAAGCCATAGAAGCTGAGTCCCTCTCAGACTAAAGGAAGCTGAGCTGCAAAGAAGACTCTCATATGGGAACTGAGGTGCCAAGAAGACCCAGAGAAGCTGAGCTGCAATGCAGACTGGCAGAGAGAAAAGCTGCAAAGACTCTGAGACCAGCCCAGCTGCCTGGAAGAGGCTTAGACCAGCGTCACTTGGAAAGGACACTCTCCGACCTGTTGAGCAGGCTGTGCTCCAGGTTCCCAGCTTTTGTGAGCTGTCACCATGCTGGGGTGGGCCTTGGTGATGCAGCTGTCTTTGAGTCATTTCTGCTCCTGTAAGCGACCCCTCACCTACACTCCTGTAAGTAACCTCAATAAAACTCATGGGTTCACTAAGTTGAACTTCGGTGATATCCTGACTTTGGTCTGTCATGGGCTCCCTATTGGGGTGAGCAGATCCGGGTTGTTTCTCCCCAGGAAAAGTTTTGTCCACAAGTGCAGTTCAACCAACAACCCTGTTCTTTTCTAACTATAACACTGTGATACACTATCCTCTCCATTATGAAGTTAGCCTCCTCCTAAAATAGCTTTCTAAGAGACTTTCAAATTATAAAGAAAAAACATTCAATATCCAAAGTATTGCTCTGATAAGGATTTCTGAAGAAGTCACCTCAGTATCTAACGTTCAGCTAATCCTCTCATGATTAATGCTCTTCAAAAGCAAAGCTCTCCCTCTCTAGATCTACACCTCTCCCCATCTCTCCTTGATCCTAATTACAATAATAAATTGAAACTGGAACTAGTGAAATGTTCAGAGGCTAGGTGTGTGACTCAGCAGTAAAGCACTTTCCAAGCATGGGTCAAGCACTGAGTTCTAGCTCCATAATAATAATAAACAAACAAACAAACAAACAAACAAACCAATGTCCAACAGCAACAAAAAAGAATGATTATGACCGAGCTACTAAAGTCATGAGTGTGAAACATTTTCAGGGTATGAGAAGATGCCCAATGTGTAATGCTAAAGAAAATAAGATATAAAACTTCACAATATAATCAAAATTATTTTAACTTCCCCTCCCCCCCCCCCCCACACCACAGGCTTTTACTATTCTGCAGAGCAATCTCAGGACTTTGTATATAATGAACATGAACACAGCCCTGGCACCTTTCACCCCAAATATAGTATTAAGACACTGTAATATCAGCTGGGTGTGGCAGTGCGTGCCTTTAATCCCAGCATTCAGGAGGCAGAGGCAGGTGGATCACCTGTGAGTTCTAGGCCAGCCTGGTCTATACTGTGAGTTTCAGGCTAGGCAAGGCTAGAGAGAGAAACCTTGTTGCAAAACACACACACACACACACACACACACACACACACACACACACAGTTTTATCAAATTAACAGTGGACTCATTAGCTAATAGTGTAAAGATTATATATAATTTCACAGAAACTTATAGCCAAAAGAAACTTGGAGATGAAATAAGCCAACTCGGTCATTTGGCATCTTCAAAACATCGGTCTGGTGAGATGACTCAGCAGGTGAAGGCAATTGCCCTGATGAGCTGGATCCCTGGAACCCACTGTGGAAGAAGAGAACCAACTCCCAAAGTTGTCCTCTGACTTTCACACCATGCGCCACAGCTACACATACTGATGTACGACGTATAGACACACATGCACACTCATGCTAATAATAAATAATATTTTTTAATTTATAAAGCATAACATTGAAACCTCAAGCAAATGGCCTAACACTTTGTAAATATGGCGACTCAAACTATACATTAGGGTCCAGCTTCAGTTGGGTGGACCAGAAGACAGTATGCTCAAAGGGTCAGGACTAAGAGAAAACAGCACAGAGCAGTGCTGAAACGGCTTTCACGTGTGTAAAAGCATAACTCTCTCAGAGTCCATTAGAACAATCATTCATTTACCAACTGGTGTTGAAGGAAAGTTGATTTCCAGACCAGCAAGGGCATCCTGGCACAATGGCACCACCAAGCCAGGTGATTATGTTTCAATTAGGGTCTTATTTCATAACCCAGGCTGGCCTTGAACTCACGACGGTCTGTCTCAGTATTAGAAGAGAGAAGACTGAAGGTGCCTGCCCAGGCCCAGCACAGACTTCTAAGTCTTGAGGGTGGGTTTTCTTTTTCTTCCTCTCCCCATCTATGAATGATGAAAAGAGAAACTACATGAGCAACTACACAGAGCTGCTGGGGAGAGAGGCGGGGTGCATACATGGAGCTCATCGACCCTGCCTGCTTCCTTAGAAGCTCTGACCACTAGGACCCCCAGGATCCAAGATCCGCTTCAACCAACCTACTACTACTACCACTACTACTACTACTACTACTACTACTACTACTACTACTACTACTACACACACACACACACACACACACACACACACACACACACACACACACACGGTGACTCACTGACGGTCTCATAGTTAACTAGCTGCACAGCCTGGACTACAGCTGAAGTTTCCAGTCTCCTGAACTGGAACTTCCCCAGTAAACCACATCATTAACAAGACTATCTCAGCAAAACAAGGAGACAGCTAGTGGGTGACATTCCATTTTTCTTAGTAGACACATAATAAATGTTCATTAAAGATAAAAATAAGCAAAGGGGGAAATAACTGAACTTATCTACCATTCCCTCTAGTCCTATTTTGTTTGCTGTTGCTACGATAAACACTATGACCAAAAGCAACTTGGAAAGGAAAGAGCTTATTTCAGCTTCCAACACCCAGGTCAATCCATCACTGTGGGAATTCAGGGCAGGAGGAGGCAGGAATTGAAGCAGAAGCCATGGAGGAAGGCTGCTCACTGGCTTGATCCCCAGGGGCTTGCTCAGCCTGCTTTCTTACACAAGCCCAGGGCACCACAGAGTGGGTTGCACCCTCCTATATCAATCATTAATCAAGAATTAGTAAGAAAATACCCTAAAGACATGTCCATAGGCCAATTTGATGGAGGCAATTCCTCAATTAAGGTTCTCTGTCAAGTTGATGAAAAACTAACCTCTTTAGAGAAAACTAAGTCAAAATTTTGTTATATATGTATACTCTCAGACACTTTTCATATGAAAATATACTTTAGAGAAATTCCTCTTCTAATTTGCTTTTTTTTAACTTGTATGTCTTTCCATATAAACATATGTCTATATTATCTTTAAAACTCTACTATTTCATCACATGAATAAAACGTACTTTGTTCATTTAAACTTTTTTAAATTGGATATATACACTGTTCACTTTTTTTTTTTCCTTTTCGGTACAGATTTCTGTGTAGTTCTGGCTGTCCTAGAACTCAAATTCAGAGATCCATCTGCCTCTACCTCTCAAGTGTTGGGATTAAAGGTGTACACCACCACAATGGGCTACATTCACTATCTTTTTGTAAAGATTGTTTTCTTTTTAAGGAGTGTGTGTGTGTGTGTGTGTGTGTGTGTGTGTGTGTGCCTTTGTGCACATTAGTGCTGGTATGAGTGCTGGTGCCTGCACAGTTCAGAAGAGGGTAAAGGATCCCCTGAAACTGGAGTTTGAGCTGCCCTACCTCCATGCTGGAAACCGAATTTGGTTCCTCTGCAAGAGCAGTAAGCCATGTCTCTAGCCTGGTCATTTTTATACTACCAGTGAACTTCTCTTACTATTACACTACTACCTCTTTGTAGGCTAGTGTCTGTGAAAAAACATGAGGATCACATTAGGGTAAATTCCTGAGAATGGGCTTCTTGTTACTATATTATCATTGTATTTGTTTTTCATTTCAAAGTTTCAAAGTGCTAAGCATAAAATAGAGAACAAACCCATCCACAGCAGGACATTGTTGTATTCCAATTAGCACTGGGATTTTCTTAAGTTTTACAAATATGCTAAAATGAAAAAGGTTTTCACTGACTTAATTTTTTGTTTCTTTCATTACTAGCAAAGCTAAGCACATTAAACTCTTCCTAGATATAAATATAAATAATATAAATAGCAGAAAAGAATGCACAGTCTCCCCAAAGAGAAGAGTATGTGGTTCATTGAAATTCAGAATGCAGTTCAAATTGACAGGAATGTCTTAAATCCTGGTAGCAGAAAACAAAACAAAACAAAATCCCTGAGGGCTGGAAAGAGCTGCAGATACACAGAGGTTATCACCAAAGATAGCAGACCTTTGGGTTCACAGAGGAGATAATGCCCTAACCAAGGTAGGCTGGAACTCCTTTATAATCTGATTAGTCACAGCACTGGGATGCACCCTAAATGGGTAGAATCAGCAGAGTGGGTTGACCTTGGAACAGTTAACTAGAAATGCAAGGTCCCCTGGGGGGGAGACACACCCTTTAGATGGAGCAAGGAGGCTGCAGTTCCTTCCTTCCTTCCTTCTTTCTCTTTCTTCCTTCCTTTTCCTTCCTTTCGTCTTTTTGTGAACACGCATTTGTGCGCATGTGTGTGTGTGTGTGTGTGCATGCATGCGCGAGCATTCATGTCATGTGTGAGGCAGGTATGTGCGTGGTACGTATGTGAGCACGAGTATGGAGGCCTGAAATTGATGTCAGGTGTGTTCATCAATTGTTCTGCACCTTTATAAACTGAGGCAAGATGTCTCATCTGAACATGGTGATCGCCAGTCTGGCTGTCTCTCCTAGTACACTGGGATTAGAGATGGGCAGCTATGCCACACCTGGCATTACATGGGTTCTGGGACCTAAATTCTGGCCCTCATGCTTTCACGACAAGTGCCTCATCCACTGAGCCAATCCCCAAGATTTCTACTGTCCCACTTCCATTGTAGAAATACACAATTCCTTTCTGAACTTTCAAAGGTTGTTTTAGGGTCAAACTCACTAAAAACTCAGCCAAGTAAAACGTTCCAAATGCAGGACATATTTATTTTACAACTGGGTCATGAAAAAGCTATAATTAAATATGGAGAAAGTATTTTAAACACATTTGAGGACTGTGGGGAAGCCTGATATTTAAGAGAACCTTGATGTAAATCTTTTAGAAAGTACTGAAGGGTTTCAACAATTCTACAATACAACTGCCTTTCAATGTACTGTATTTCTAGAAACAACATTATAGAACAAATTGTTTTAATAGATTACAAAGACAAATGCTTCCAAAACCCAGAAGTGACCCAACAATCATCAAGAAGCAAAGATATAGAAATTGGGAACTCAGAAACCATCTATAAGGTGAAGATGTTAAGATCAAATTAGGGCCTTGTGCATGCTGATCAAGTGTTCCACACTACAACCTAATCCATCACAACTTTTAAGAAAGTTGCATATTACACAAGGAATATTTTCAGGTGTCTTAAAGTGTGTATCAAACTTGTGAAAATACAAATGCATACAAATTTAGAAGCTAAAAGAAGCATGCATCATTCACAGTAAACAGCTGAGGATGGGCAGCACCGCTCTGCTTTGCTCATGAGCAGATGCTCCTAGGTGCATTGAAAGCCATGGGGCATGTCTTGAAATACTGGTCAGTCAGGACATCTCCAAAACCAAATGCTAGATTTTTGTTGATGTTGATATGCTATTCTTATCCGTGTTTGAGACATGCTGGATATGGTACTGGGAGACAGGGACATACTAGTCATTAACATGAGTCCTGAAGTACTTGTAAGGTGCATGTAGAGAGGCTTTACAGTTAGATATCAAAATGAACCTGTGTTCAGAAGAGTAACCTACAGGTAAATTGGGCTTCAATGATTAAAAAATTGTTTCTTCTTGTGAAAGAAGAACAAGAGTCTTCTTACAATGTATTTTTTGTTGTTTTTTTTAGACAGGATCTTATATAATCCAGGTTGGCCAGGAACTGGCTGGGAGTGAGAATGACCTGGAACTCCTGATCCTCCTGCTTTGCCTGTGGAGTGTTGGATTACAGGCCTGGGTACCACCATCCCAGTTTAACACAGTACTAGGATTGGAACCAGAGCATCCAGGATGTTAGGCATTCTATTAACTCACCTGCATCCCCAACTAATGTTATTTTTTGGAAAGTTGATTTTCATTCATTTGTGTGTGTGTGTGTGTGTGTGTGTATGTGTGTAGGCCAGAGCAAAAAACCTTGTGTGCACCTCTTTTGGGGGAAGGTCTACCTTTGATCTAGAATTCACTTATCAGGCGAGACTGGCTAGCCAACAAGCCTCAGAGCTGCTTCCACAGCACCGGGATGACAAGTGTGCTCCATCATGTCCATTTTCATGTGGATTCTGAGGACTCAAACCAGGTCTTCATGCTTGTGAAACAAGCACTTTACCAAGTGAGCCAGCTCCCAACTCTAGTTGATTTCTAACAATGCTAATTCACACTTCGGAGCTATTCTCTTGAAAACTCTTTATATCCAAAATAGATACTATCTGTGTAAAAAATAGTTAATATTAGTTAATGTTTAATTATTCAGTTCTTAGAAACTGCTCAAAAAAATACAAAGTCTTATAATTCATTATTAACCTGTTTTGTTTACTCAAAAAGAGACTACTAAAAGAAAGAAAGAATTAGACAGCATTATTCCACTATATGAGTTTTTAACACTGTATTCCAAGAAATTAGGTAATTTATTTTATTTTCTTTTTAGCCATGGTCTCACTATATAGTCTGGGCTAGCAAAGACTATCTATCTTCTTAACTCAATCTCTTGAATGCTAGAATTACAAGTATGCACTGCCACACCTGGTTTTAACAAAATATTTTGACTCGTTACTATGATTTGTAGTAAGATGGACATAAACTCCAACTCCATCCTATTCAGAAGAATAGGACCTGAGAGCTGCTTGCAAGGAAGCCACAGACTGGTGTCATGCTGTTTAGATTTTAAGAATGTTCCCCTCAGTCCCTAGCTGATGAAAGAGGCTTTCTTTGCCTAAACTGTGTCGTGCAAACAACGTTTTATGCTAAGCACTTGCTTGCTTTCTAGGAGTCTAGAATTTTGGTATATTCTAGGCAGAAGGTGACTGACTGGGCTGCAATTAAAAAAAAAAAAACAAAATCTCACCTTGAATGAGTTTCCCTGGTGCACCGCTCTTTCCCATGCACTGTAGCAGTCTGTTGCTGAAGCAATTAAGCACATCCTGTGTGACTTCACCGAGGGAGGACTCTTGGAAGCCTGTGTGTGCTTTCCACTGACCTTTGTCCCAGCAGCCTTTTCCTTTTCTCTTTGCTGATCTGCTTTGTGTCCCTTCACTGTGATAGATCTACCAGAGCTGAGTCCTACAGATGCAGATCTGTGAGCCGCCACCTCACAAACCAAGGGATTTGGGGATGATTTCCAACACATTCCCCAACTCTGCAATGGATTCTAATCAATCTCCCCACCTCCTGGCATTCCTGCTACGTGTAAACTCCTCCCTTGAGTATGGGCTGGACCTAGTGATTAGCTCCTGAAGAACAGGATTCCAAAAGTGATGGAATGTCCCTTCCAAGGTTAGATTCCAAAACACAGGAATCACTGTCTTGTCCACTCTCTGCCTCTTCTCCCTTACATCCTCTTATGAAACAGGTTACCGTGTTGTACACTACACTCTCTCTGGAAAGGGTCACGTGGCACAAAACACAAAATTGAAGGTGCCTTCCACTCAGCAGCCTGCTTAAGAACCAAAGCTTACGCAGGAGTGGGGATGTTGGGAGATGTCCTAGAAAGATGACTCTTGCTGTTCTTGCCAAGGACCTGAGTTTGGTTCCTAGCATCCACATGACAGCTCATAGCCATCCAGAACACCAGTTCCAGGGAATCTGACACCTTCTTCTGGCCTCCATGGGTACCAGGCATACATGAGATTCACATACATACATGCAGGCAAACACACCCACATTAAAAATAAAAATTTACTTCTTTGTAAAAGATGTATTTAAATAAAATGAAATTATCTCTTTTAAAAAAGAAAAGAAAAAAGAACTCAGGCGCTCAGTTCCACAGCCTACCATCAACAACAGGATCCTGCCCCAGGTGAGCCAAGAGCCAGGCAGAATGAGTGTGTTGTGACCAATGCTGCCCACAACCCTAGGAAAGTATGCTTCTATTTCTACCCCGCGAAGAAACTGAGATACTAATGTTCTCTCAACCATTAAGTTGCAGGGGTAATCTGCTACTCAGTAATAGATAACTAACACTCTACCATGTACACAAGCCAAACTCAGATACTATCTCTGAAGCAATGGCTTCCAGACAGGGATCCGCAGATGACAAAGAGCAGTGAGCCCTCAGAGGGCGAAGGGGGTCTATGACCACCCTCACTTCTACACAGTTTGTAAGACCTCGGCACAGGGAAAGGAAATCCAGGCAGCTAAGACTGAGTTCACAGGGCTGAACCAGAGCGTCAGATCAGGGGATTTTACTCCAGAAGCCCCATCCTAAGAAGCCAGGGTTAGTCTGCCAGAAGGAAGGACCTCTTGAAAGAATGGATGGCCAGTCCCTGAAAAGCACACATGACCAGGAATACAGCCTGTTCCCACCAGTGAGAAAGAGAACATGCAGTCAGTAGTGATGCACCAAGCAAAATACTTAAGGGTGCTGCCCGCTAATGGGGTGGATCTGCCCCCAACTGAAAGTGATCTGATCCACCCAATAAAGGTTAGAAACACGGCCAACAAGACGAAGAGGAAAGGGTTCTTATTCGCCAAGAACTGCAGGCCCTGGCCAGTACCCACTGGTGCATGAGAACTGTTAGCTGTAGGGCAGTAGGGATGGTAGAGCAAACGAGGGGCTCACACATACCACCCGGAGGGGGAAGAAGCCTGGACAAAGTGAGACTTCATATGAAACAGAGGTGCCAGAACTGCTGTGGCTGACCATGATGCTCAGGAACTGGACATCCAGGACTAGGCCAATGCATCAGAAAAGAAAAGAAAGCAGCTAGCAGGGATCTGCAGAGGGGTCAGAGGACACTCCATTTACCAGGGCAGCGCCAGTTTGCCAAGATGCTGCACACGCTCTCGCGCTCGCGCGCGCTCTCTCTCTCCAAGACAGCACTAAGAATGAAGATACAGCCTTGTGACTGAGCGAAAGGGATGGCATCATCACAGGAAGTGGAGCGGCAGGGGTCCAACAGTGGCATTTAACCTTCATTACAAGATGAAATTCAGGAATGAGTGTCCCAGCGAGAGTGGCACCAAAGGGCCCGAGTCAGAAATGATAGACAAGAGTAATAAAACACTGTTCCTAAATGTGACCCAACCTTAGCTGCCACCTGCCTCCAAAGAGTGGGGAAATGTCACAGGAGAGGCAACTCTCACTAGGCTAAAGGACTGCTGTGAGGAGGGTGGTGAGAGGGGTCGGCCACAGGGGGATGGGTGGCTGACCTTGTCAAGTGGACTGTGAGGAAAGGAAAATAAAGGAGTGCGTGTAGAAAGATGGGAAGAAGTGAGAAGGAGCTGCTATCTTTGTGTCCTACGCCATCTTCATCTTTTCTCTCTCCTGTTCTGATTACTGACTTAGGCCAACCTTCTCCCGTACTCCGCCAACTGTTCATCAGTCTTTAAACTCGTTACTTCTTAAACATTCTGAATGTGGCTTTATGGCTCCTAACTTAAAGCTGCATGAGTGGTTGAGCCCAATTTTCTCTAAGAGAAAATACAGTATAAGACAGACACATGCTGCACTTGGAGAGAGACATTCTCAGACCTCCTGCTGATGAAGTTAGCAGAGCCCATGGCTGCTGCACTTGCTTGTGCCTGAATAACCGCAGGAAAATCAAGCACTGTGTTCTTTAATGCACCAAGTGAAGTTCATTCTAAGAACTTTCCCAGTCATTCTCTGAACCCAAGGCCACTCAGAGAAGTAACCTCATCAACTATGACTTAACCCTTAACCATGGTACAAAGCACAATTAAAATGTCATTTCTCAAACATACAGCAGTATGTAAATCATATCTTATTTTGTTAGAATTGAGAATCCTTGGAAATCACCAAATTAGTTTAACAGGCAGCCCAACCTGTATTCACAACACTCATATGAGTCTGACTGTCAGAACATCCTGCTTTGCATTATGGCGGCTGTGGGAACCTGGGCAGGGGACTGAACCTCCCACTGCATAGTTTCTGCCTGTGCAAAAACAGGAATGTGACAGTTACACCATAACCGTGGGGTTATCAGAAGTACTGGACGAGGTTCCATATCTGAAATGCCTGCCATCTATTTTTAATCACTCTGAAAGCGCTGAACTAAAATTCCTCGTGGCCTTTTTCATCACTGCGCAGGCTTCCCATGACAGGGCTCACCTCAGAGCTAATGGCGGAACAGTGCTTCTTCCTCCTCCTCCTGAGACCAAGAGTGAGAGAGCTTCAGTCCTGAGACGGGGGCTAACAGTCCTTAAACACCACTGGTTAAACACAAAGCTGGCTCAGCTTGGACTTCTCTTAACAGTGACGAAGACACCTCTGTTCTCCCATCCCCACGTCGCCTGATCTCATCTCCAGGTCCTACGTGTGTTCATCCTGTATCTGTCCCACTCACTAGTGTGTTTTTCCTGTGCCACTTCCAGCTGATGTCACCTGCGCATCTTAAGAAGGCCATTTGTATGGAAGTGAGCAGCAAACAGAATGAGCAGACAGAAGACTCCAGATGCATACGCACAAAGCTATAAACAGGGCTGTCCTGGGGGTAAGGAGCATAGCCCATTTACAGCACTGTGTCCATTAGGAAACAAAACCTGCAGGATCTTTGCCGAAAGTCCCTCTGAGGTCCCTAGCTGATTAAAGTAGTAATAATTAAATACCTTCTATGTTAGTGAAATGCAAAACATGAAAACTGAGGTTATTGGTTTTCTTGGAGGCGTATATTGGATTTGGGGGGTAGGGAGGGTACTGGTACTGGTACTGGTACTGGGGTGGGGGGTAGCCCAAGCTGACCACAAACTTCCTGTTGCTGAAAATGACTATGATCTCCTGATGCTCTTGCCTCCACCTCACAAGTGCTGAAATTACAAGCATGTGCTGCAACACCCAGTTTATGCAGCACTGGCGATCTAAGCCAGGACTTCTGCCTGCTGCTAAGCAAGCACTCTGTCAACTGAGCTAGAGCCCTGGCCTTGAAGGATACTCAGTAATTTATTACAGCAAAGATACAGAAGCAGGGGGTCTTAGTTAGCGTTTCTATGGCTGTGAGGAGACACCAGGACCAGAGCAACTCTTGTAAAGGAGAACATTTCATTGGGGCTGGCTTACAGTCCAGAAGTTTAGTCTGTTATCATTGGGGGGCGGGGGGGGGGGAGCATGACAGCATGCAGGTAGACATGGTGCTGGAGAGGTAGTGAGAGCTCTACATCTGGATCCACAGCAGCAGGAAGAGACAGTGAGCCACTCAGCCTAGCTTGAGCATCTGAGACCTCAAAGCCCACCCCCAGTGGCACACCTCCTCCAACAAGGCCATACCTCCTAATAGTGCCACACCCTACAGTCCTATGTGAGTCGTTTTTATTAAAACCACCAGAGGGGACTAGAGAAATGCTAGTCAACAAAGTGCTAGCCACACAAGCACAAGGGCCTGAGTTCAATCCCCAGAACCCACACAAAAATGCCGGGCATGGTAGCCTGTGCTTTAAATCCCGGGGCTGGAGAGGCAGAGAGAGGCAGATCCCTGGGGCTCAGTGGATAGTCAGCCTAGCCTAATCAGAGAACCTCAGGCCCTACCATTAGAAAGCCTAGGAGCCTGGAGTGGTGGTGTACACCTTTAAACCCAGTACTCTGTAGGCAGAGGCAGATGGATCTCTATGAGTTCAAGGCCAGCCTGGTCTACATCGCCAGTTCCAGAACAGCCAGGGCCACATAGAGGCCCTGTCTCAAAAACAAAGAAAAAAAACAACTCTAGTGGATGCTACCTAAGGAATGGCACCTAAGGTTGTCCTCTGGTCTCCACGTGCATGCACACATGCACATACAGATGCGCACACACTTGTATACACACACTTGAAAACATACAAAGAAGCAATTTAAATGCCCAACAAATGTATTTAAAATATATAATTTTCTAGCTAGAATATTAGTTATTAAAAACAAAGCCATGGAGACTAGAGAGATGGCTCAACAGTTAAGAGTCCCTGTTGCGCTTGCTGAATACCTAAATTTGGTTCCCAGCATCTACATAGGGCTGCTCACAACCACCTTTAACTCCAGCTCCAGGAGAATCCCACATCCTCTCCTGGCCTCCATGAACACCTGCACTCAACATGCTCTCACACACATGCACACACACACACACACACACACACACACACAAATAATAATAATAATAATAATAATAATTCTTTTATGAAGCCTTTAAAATGGGGTTAGGGGTGGAGAGAGAGGTGTTCGCAATATGACTCCAGTTTGTAAAAAACTATGAACTACTCAAAACATTCAAAAGCACCTGGAAAATACTGGTTGTATAATAATCAAGTACTAGTAGGAGTGATAGCTGAATGACTGAAATGTGTAAATCAATTTTAACTTATAGTTCTCATTTTGTACGTGATCATTCAACTTACATGTAATTTTAATTCCCATATCAATTTCATGTGGTGTCACCTTTACGCACACTGTCTCAAGCTAGAATACATGAACAATAACAAGAAGCACACATCAAATACAACGTGCCAGGCACCGTGCTAAACGCTGATCAAGCTCCCTGGTTTTCATCTTCACGGTCATCCCTGATGTCCACACTATTCGAGGTACACAAAGTTAGCAGCATATGGCCATCAAGAACCATCATTACCTCTGCCTTAGGCATTCTGGGACACTAAACTTGGCATCCTTCTCCACTACCCTGTCTCCCTACAGCAGTGAGAAATGCAGCAACTAACATGACCTTGATCAGAATTCTCAGTGTGCCACGCTGACCAGCACTGTGCCCAGGGTGGCATTTCCTGATTTCTAGTTTGTCATTCCTTCATCTCTTTCTCACACACCATTTCATTTACTCCCTTTCTTCCTCATCCTCTGCACGCCTTCCCTATCAATACCACATGCTTTTATCCAGCAACATTCTTGGGCACAGCTTAGCTTCAGTGATGGAATCAAGGGGACCAAGTACGACCCTAAGTCTACTGTAAATCATGTAAATCACAATTGCACACTGGAAGCCTAGAGCCACATCTGCCCACCATATGTATTTGCTTCAGATCCTACTGTTCTGAAATTTTTTAATAAGTCATCAATGTTTAAAAGATATGGCAAGTTCACATACAAATCTAAAAATTTAGCTTCTTTTAAAATGAAGTAAGTATCTTAAGGGACTAGAGACAAGGCTTAGAAGTTAAGAGCACTGTTGCTTTTGTAAAGGACCTGGGCTCGGTTCCCAGCACCAACACAGTGGCTCCCAACCATCCATGACTCCAGTTCCGGGGGATCCAACCCTGTTGTGGAATATTACTTTAACTATGTAAAGATGTTTTACATTTGTTTATGTTGCAGAATGTTACTTTAACTATGTAAAGATGTGTTGCATTTGCTTATACTGTATTTGTTTAACTATGTAAAGATGTGTTACATTTGTTTTACCTTGCCTGCCTAAGGCACCTGATTGTTCTAATAAAAAACTGAATGGTCAATAGCTAAGCAGTAGAGGGATAGGCAGGGCAGGCAGGCAGGCAGAAAGAATTTGTACGAGGAATCTAGGCTCAAAAAAGAAGAGAACAAGGAGGAAAGAGAGAGAAGCCCAGAGCCTGCCAGCCAGGCAGCTGCCAGCCAGCCAGACATGGAGGAAGTAGGAAAGGAGACTATACAGAATGAAAGAAAGGTAAAGAGCCCTGAGGATAAACACAGATGAAGAGAAACGGGTTAAAATAAGTCATAAGAGCTAGTGGGACAAGCCTAAACTAAGGCCAAGCATTCATAATTAATAATAAGTCTCTGTGTCATGATTTGGGGGCTGGCAGCCCAAGAAAGCCTGCTACACAACCCCCCTTCTGAGCCCTGCCTGCACCAGCTATGGGTGTTATACACATACACACGGAGGCAGAATCTGTCACCACCAGGTCCGGCAGAGGAGCTGTCTCCGAGAGCTTGCTCTCCTGTTATCTGTTGTCTCTAATACCTGCCTCTATGCAGGTCTCTTCACTCTTTCCAGCTCAGGCTAGCCTCGAACTCCTGATCCTCTTGCCTCTGCAGCGAAGTGCTGCGATTACAGGTATGTGCCATCACACCCAAATTCAATTGTCTGGCCTCGAAGGTACTACATCTGTGACTTCTATTAAATACTTCTAAGTAGCCAGGCAGTGGTGGCACACGCCTTTAATCCCAGCACTGGAGAGGCAGAGGTGGCGATCTCTGATCTCTGAGTTCAAGGCTAGTCTGATCTACAGAGTGAATTCCAAGACAGTCAAGACTACAAAGAGAAAGCCAGCAAACAAACAAAATACTTTTTCTTTTTTTTTTTTTTTTCTGGTTTTTTGAGACAGGATTTCTCCGTGTAGCTTTGTGCCTTTCCTGGATCTCACTCTGTAGACCAGGCTGGCTTCGAACTCACAGAGATCTGCCTGGCTCTGCCTCCCAAGTGCTGGCATTAAAGGTGTGCACCACCACCGCCCAGCCAAACAAAATACTTTTAAGTAATGGCATCAAAATCATAAGAGATGGTGTCTTGTGCCATTTTACTTATGCTACATTCTGCAAACTCTCTGAGACGCTACTAGATCTTGGCCAACAATATCGAAACCACAGGAAAGGCAGCAACAGCAACTCTGGCAACAGTCAAGCCAAGGCACACACAAGTTCTCAGTATCAGCAGCTGCATCTACTCATCCTGGGGCACCTATGGTACACTTAATACTCCTCTGGGGTTAGCTATGACCAAGTAGTTTCAGACTTCAAATAAGAAAGTTTCCTTAGTAATAGTTATGGAGCAAGTATAAAGCACAGAGCTCAAGTTTCAGCTTCATTAGGCTCCTGATATCATGAATTTTAAATGTTAAGATAATTGCAGTATCTTCTTTTATTCTCTTAGCAGCCATGTAAAACCCATATTTTTATGGTAATGTAAATGCATTAGGGAGAGTATTAGAAAGTGCATTGAGGGATCAATCTTAGCCTGCAAGAAACAGACACTAAATGACCTTCTCTATCTCTAATTTTTCTGATTTATTGGTCTATTGCATCCATGCTAAACTATGGAACCAATTTCCAGGCCAAGAAAAATAGGACATATAGAAAAGAACTGAGACCCGAATGTCCTGCTTGGAACAAATTTCAAGTCTTCCAACCTAGGAAGCTTGTTGTCTGGCCTGCGGAAGAACTGAGACATACCTGGGGTGTGGCTGGGTCTTCTGTGTTTTAAAAGCCATTAGGCTGAGCATGTACACCATGATTTACGGCTTACTGAAGCACTCTTTACCTGCTAAGAGCGTTGATGGGTTGCAGAGAGAACGAACGGTTTGCTTCTTAGAGAACACTCAAGAGCGGAGAGCTATTCTAAGAAATATGCACAGCAAGTTTTCTCTACTGCAAAACAATGGTTTTCATAAAAGCCTGGCTCGTAACACGGAAAGTTCAGAAAGGAACTTCATTCAATACCACCGTGAAAGAAACAGAACCATATTTTTTTGCAAATAAAAAGCTTGCTAAAAGGTAGCTCACTCCAGACTCCTACTACCTTAACACAATCCCAAATTCTTTGGAAAAGCTGTGATGTCTGCCTTCTTTACAACTGTATTGTTTGCATATTTATTAGTTTTGTGTTAAGTAATCCATGCCCACTTCCCCTCCCCCACCACGCAAGGCTCTACAAACAGCATCATCTGTACTACTTTAGTGAACTGAAGTCTCTCAGAGTAATTCAGATCCTCAGATTTACCATACGCCATGTGAAAAAACCTAATTCATCAAAAAGTATCAAAAGACGACTGCAACGAGGCGATGTTCTCACGTGAAGCATTTCCACTCTGCTCTACGGTCACAGCAGCCTCAAATTAAAAAGCAAGACCATGCACCCATCCGACAAACCTGGCCACTCCATGCACAGTACAGATTGCAGAGTAAACTCCAGTTGTGGTTGATCATGCAGTCCAGCAGCCTGAACTGGGCCATGGCTGCTATAGCGCAGCCTTCTTCATCCTCTGACTCAGCTTTTGTCAGCAAGCAGCGCTCCCTCCGCAGTCAAGTGCTCACAGAGGCTCTTCCCCTCCCTTTCCTGTCTGAGCAGCGTCAGCAGCTGGCCAAGCTGCATCACCCTCCCAAACACTAGGATATTATTACATCACGCAGGAAAGCCTGTCTCACAGCAGTCTCGGTCTGTATTTAGCATCACTTCGTTTTTTTGTTGTCTTCTTCTATTGGGGAATTGTGAGCTGGTATTTACTTAGTCAATAAAAGCACTGCTTAGGAAAGTGGTGCAATAAACTAACCATACTACCTACATTCCACAGCAAACCAATTCCAACAGAAGAACCGATGACTTTACTTATCCTTCTTAATCTCTCAGCAGAACCTTACACTGCTAACACCTTCCATTATCTCTCACCCCAGGTAGCAAATCAGCACTAGTGCAGTATTTCCCTAACTCCTTGCCCAGCAAGAGGCCAGGTAGGAAGTGAGAAGCAGGGGGTTCAAGTCACACAGACTCAGCTTCCTCCTCAATGGCTGCCTGCTAGAAGTGCAACAAGGAGCGAATGGTTTAACCTTTGAACTCCAAATTGTGTTTGTAAAATGAGTACCACCTGCATGGGCCTTTTAGCATGAACAATCATACCAAGATTAAAAGAGAATGGCACCTAATCATTCTTATTAATATGCCTAGGGCTGTTTCCCTTCTTATCTAAGTTAGAATTCTCTCCTTGACCCACTTCCTCCTTTCTTATGCTCTCCCTAGATGATGTCATCCTCCAGGCTCATGACTATGAATTACTTCCAACCCTCTCCAATGCCACCCTTTCTCCAAAGCCCCAATTTGCATGACTGAGCCCTTGCTAAGCCTGGGTACCTAGATGCCTAGCACTACATGCCCCAAACAGAGCTCATTATCTTCCCTCTCTCAACCTCCCAGCACCAATAATCTCCTAATCTACATAACGACAGGGCAATTCAAGCCCTTGGTTACCAAAACAGCAAACAGTCATCCTAGAGTCCCTTGTCTCTCTACCCAGCTACCAAATCTGTCACTTCTAAAATGCTGTCCCTTTCTTACCCCACTGCCTCCCGCTGAATCAGACTCCCAGAAGCTTTCTCCTAGGTTGGTCTCTCAACCACTCTGTCACTACTCTCTGATACCTTGCTCCACAGGATTAACAACAGAATATTTTAAAGCAAAGTTAAACATGGGACTACCCAGGTTCCATCACTTCCACCGCTGCTTTCTGTCAGGAGACAGCACCATTTCACAAAGGATGTTCCCACTTCTATAGAACACAGAATGTGAATGAGAACTGCGTTAAAACAATCACCAGTTGATCAAATAAGCTTGCTTCCAAACTACACAAACTCAGAAATGAGATGATAAAACTCAAAAGAAGAAAAAGACACAAAACCAGAAGTAAACAGGAAGCTAGAGGAGACACAAGAGAATGTAGTAAGCACTGAAAACAGGAGGGGCGTTTCAATGTGTGCACAGCACAGTCCCTTAAGAATCCCAAGGAAGCAGAAAGAAGAACATGTACAAGGAGTTAATTCATTATGCTTTCCCGAAATAAACATTGGAAATCGAAAGAGAATGCCCTCAGAATGGCCATCACCACATGACGAAAACTGGAGCCACTGTGGTGCTCTGAATGAGCGACGGCTCCCATCAGTCTTGTATTGGAACACTTGGTCCTCACCTGGTGGTGCCATTTGGGGAGGTTGTGAAACCTTTGAGGGACGGACTCTTGATGGAAGACTGCATCACTGGAGGCAGGCTGTGAATGTTTATATCTGGGCCTCCCTTCCAGTTTGCTTTCTGCTTAGTGTTTTTAGTGAAAGGTGAAACTGCTCAGCGTCTGGTGCTAGCTGTCTGCTGCCACGCCTCCGTTACCATCACGGACTCCCTGCCATGAACTGTAAATCAAAATAAACTCTTTCCTCCTTAAGTCACATTTGGTCATGGTGTTTTATCACAGCAATGAAAAATAACCAATATAGCCTAACTGAGGCAGAAAGAGCAAAGTACTGATGGGAATAAAATTAAATGGCCATTTCACTTTTCCCCAGCAAAAACAAACTGCAGCATCAGATTTAAGACATTTTCAGAAAGAAAATGAGTCTGGGAACAACTGCCCAGGCTAGAGCTTTCCATTGTAATATCCACAGACAAACTTGTGAGAACCCCAGGAATTCTGTGTCCTAGGACTTTCCCACAGAACCTATTAGAAAACAAACTCTAGACAATCAAAATTACTAAAGCAACCAGGTGTGGTGACTCACATTTGTAATTAAGGGAGTATGACTCCTGGCCCAGCCTGGGCTACACAGTAAATCACAGGCCAGTGTTGGCTACAAAGAAGGACCCCATGCCAAATAAATAAACAAACAAACAAACAAACAAACAAACAAATAAATAAATAGGCAAGGGCATGGGAAATAGAGATGGATATTAAACACTCAGCTATTTTAGAATTAACACTAATTGAGAGTTAAAAGGGGAAAGTGGACTTGTAATTCCTGATAGTTTGACAAGGCAGATATAATACAACTTGAAAAACAGAAGGGGGAAGGGGGAAGGGCAGTAGAGAAAGAATAGGGGGAAAAATTGTAACTTCTCAATAATTACATTCATCAGACACTACTTTTTTTTTCCAGATTGTTGTGTATGTTGTTTGAGATACCATTAAATGAGTGCTCTGGCGGTAAAGAGGAACAGAATGTAATCCCAAAGAAGTTAAACAACACTCCTAACCCTGCCAAGTGTTGTGGCGCACACCTTTAATCCCAGCACTCAAGAGTCAGAAGCAAGAGGATCTCTGTGAGTTCTAGACCAGCCTGGTCTACACAGTGAGTTCCAAAACAGCCAGGGCTACATAGTTAGACCCTGTCTCAAACAACACCACCCTCCGAACCCTGAATTTGAAAGGAAAATAGCATGACTTATACTGTCTCATTTTCTTAAAAAACAAAAACAAAACAAAAAAAAAAAAAACCAGCAAATAGGCCTATAACTTAGTAACAATACTACAGCAATATTATTACCACTGTCCTGGTTTGAATAAGTATAGAGGGTTGATTACAGGACATGAGTGTGTATGTTTGTGTGAAAAGCCTCAGGGTCAATTCATTAGGAATGAACATCTCTAACAGGAAATGAGGTCTTAAAATACTGTGTCCACTCAAAGACACCAGGACATGCTGAAACAATGACTGATTCCAGATCTCAGGCTGTAATAGCAAATAAAATGGAACTAGAAAATAAAAAAATCTTCAGTGATAACTGGGTTTGTGTCTAAAAGATTTAGGAGAAAACTACAAAAGGTCACCAGTGACCAAAAAAATCAAAGTATAATAAGCTTTGAAAGATATGATGTGCTCACATCTACCTGTTAATGATGGATCAATTGGCAGGCAATATCCACACATTCACATCATCTCTAAGGTAATCAAGACCAATTTGTTTCAAAAAAAAAAAAAAAAAAAGATAAACAAAAGTCAAAGTATCATGTGACTGTTAGATAGGTTTTCTAAAACAACAGTCGATCTGTATCTGTAATTACATATTGACTATCCTAAATTTCAAACAGCCCTGAAAGTGAAAACGTTTTTTTAACATATTGGTAGTAAAGCCTCACCTAAGCTGAACATAGCCTCTAAGTCTGTTTATTCCATGAAGTGCAAATACTCACAGAGTTCACAGCCAGAATCTGCATCATCTAACACTTCCAAGATCTGAGAACCTCTGAACTCTGAACATAAGGAGTTACAGATCTGCTCAATACTAAAATTAAGGTAAATGACAGCAGGAGTCCAGAGGGAGAGAAAGCATAAAAGTAAAGGAAGAAAAGCCACCAAAAGCAAGACTATCCACCTTGGGACTGTGCTGTGGAATAATTCTTCTGTACACTGTGTGGATACATGTCACTGTGATTGGTTTAATAAACAAGCTGACTGGCCAATAGCTGAACAGGATAAAGTTAGGTGGGAAAGCCAAACTGAGAATGATGGGATGAGGAAGGCTGGAGTCAGAGGAGTCACCAGCAAGACACAGAGGGAGCAGATGAACTTGCCATGCCAATAAAGGTACCACCACTTGGCAGAGCATAAATAAGGAATATAGGTTAACTTAAAATATAAGAGCTAGTTGATAATAAGCCTGAACTACTGGACGAGCATGTATAAGTTATATTAAGCCTCTGAGTGATTATTTGGGAGCAGGCAGTCGGGACAGGAAAACTTCGCCTACAGAACTAGAAAAATATTTTCTACCTAAGGTCAGTGAGGTCAGAAAAAGACTTCTCAGGCAGTGCAATCTGAGGCAGGCTTGAAGGAAGTGCAGGATTTACATAGATGAGAAGACATGAGAAAGGTATTTCAGCATAATGAACATGAACAGACATGACAGACTTCAGATGTCTCATGAGTTCAAGGAACCACAGATATGCCACTTGCTACAAAGACAAGATGGAGAGCTCTAAGGATGAGGTTAGTTTAGGTCAGATTCAACCTCAACATAGGCTTTCTGTGTGGCTTTGGCCATGTTAATTAAGCTCTCTGAACCTCAGTTTCTACCTTGAAAACACATACAGTCATACATACCTTCCTGGAATGCTGTGAGTGTTGAAATATTCAGTGAGTGTTAATGCTCTTTCTTCAGCACTATAAAATTATCTCAAATGTTCTTTGTCTCATAGCATACTTCTAGGAAACAGATATTACAGTCTAGAGCTTACAGAGAACTCCCCAGCACTCTCAGACTAAACAAACACAGCTCACAAATGTCAGCAGCATAAATACCTACAGTACAGTAGGAATGAGTACTAAAAGGTTGTGAATACTCAAAACTGAAAACAGATGCAATTACATACTGCATGCTAGAAAGCAGAGCAACTACTACTTTCTTTTGATGTACACATTTATAGGCAAAAAAAAAAAAAACCAACCCAAAACCAAGGTATAAGCTGTATGGGCTATTTAATAACAGCCCATATCACCCTCTGCAAAGACTTAATTCCCTAGGGGCTGGAAAGACAGTTTATTGTTTAAGAGCTCTTCCTGATCTTCCAGACACCTAACCATGGTAGACAGCTCACAACAGCTTAACTCCAGCTCCAGGGGATCCAACGCCCTCTTCTGGCTTCCTCAACACCTGCACCCATTTGGCGCGCGCACACACACACACATACACATTTTTTTAAAGTCTTTAATGTAATTACTCCAACTATTTAAAATCTGTTCTCATAGTCTATATTTTTACCTGAAGACAAAACAATCTAACTAGTATCCCATCCTGCTAAAAGCTTAAGTAACTTGGCAAGCAAGCTTCTAAAACTGTGCAAAACTAACCAGATAGAAGTAAATTTATTTCTAATGACTGTGTCTGTTCCATTTACAGAAAGGTAAAACAGCCACTCATAAGTCCCCAGCAGATTACAGGTTATAAACTAGCAGTGAAATGAGATGGGCAGAAACAAAGTTAAGTAAATGAATAAACAAAACCAGAATTTATTAAAATAATAAAAATGGAGACATCTCTGATTTAACTCACTAGAAAGGAAAAACTCAAAAAAATACTATCATTAATATTACAGTTTCTCAGTCCTCAAAACACTCTCTGTGAGAACTAACAGATGATCCAGGTTGACCAAAAACAAATGAACAAACAAACACCAGTGGCCTACTGCTCCTAGACACTAGGTGTTTTTAAAAAGTCAGATATTGGATGCAGACTATAACAGAGATTCCTTGCACAGTGCCCTCATGAGCCAAAAACAGGTCTGAGCTGGAATGGAACGCAGCAAAGACTTGTTCAGACACTAAAGCCTGTTCCCTGCATCATCACTGGAAGACGTGACAGTGAAAATCTCATTTGGAAATTAATGTATGTATTACCGCATATTTAACAGGAGTTCTCTTGCATAAATTTCTGGTTTGCTCTGGACATCAGTCATTCTCTCCCATTTGCTCCTGTCATGTTGTCCTCTCTGCCTGCAACTGTCACCAGTTCTACTCTCGGAAGAAAACAGGAATTCAAACAGATACTTGTGTGGTATGTTCACAATGATGTTATTCACAGCCTAAGAAACCATACACAAGTGAATGCATTAAAACTACACTATGTTCCTACAGCAGGATGCTGCTCACCATAGAAGGAAATGGAGTTCTGACATGTCACACAGCGTGGGTGAAGCACGAAAGCACTGTGCTAAGTGGAGTAGCCAGACAGGAAGAGACGAATGCTGTGTGACTGCAAAGGACTGGCAAACCGGTAACCCTGAAATAGAACAGAGGTGGCCAGGGGCCGGGGAGAGTGGGCAGGGTTTCACTCTGGTATGATGAAAAGACCCTGGGATAAAGAGTGATGATTACATAACATCATGAATATTCTTAGTGTAGCCAGTTATGCACCTAAAAATGGTTCAAGTGTGTTTTGCAGTCTATACAGTCACATGCAGTTCCTGAGCCCCATTTATTTGATTCTCCAAGTTCATGCACCTATGCCCTTCACACACACATGAAGATGCAAAACATTCCCATTACCCTGGAAGTTTCCTGTGTGCCTCCTAGTGATGCCCTGGCCTTCAGGCACAAAAACAAACTCAGTTCTGCTTTCTATCACCTTCTATCACCATGTAATAGTTCTGCAATCATAGTGTTGGGCCCTGCTGTCTGTCCATCTGCTTCTTCTGTTCAGGCTATTTTCCTATCCATCCATCCTCTGTGGCTGTGTAACCATACACAATGCTTGATCTGTTTTCCTATGATGGACAGCTGAGTTGCTTCCAGTCTCCCATGAGCAAGCCCTTATGAACACTCCTGTGGGCATTTGTTTGATTTCCCTTGGGGCATTATCTAAGAATGAAAATCCTGGGTCATACCATAGATATCTGATGTCATTTATAGGAAGCTACCAAGTCTTTGGTCTAAGTGTGCCGTTTCAGAGGGCAGTCAGCAGTCACCACAATTTCATGTTACCAGACTTTTTTCTTTTCAAATGTATTTTGCTGAGATGTAATTCACAGAACAAAATGTACCCATTAAATGCACAATTCATCTTGGCAAATACATGTATACACATAACCATCACTACCACACAAGATTACCCCAGGTTCCTTCGGGCCTCTGCAATCCATCTTCCCACCAACAGTGCACTCTCCATCACTAGAGGTTATTTTCCCCAGTTCTAGGATTCCCTATAAGTGGAACTGTGTGTGTGCATGCGTGCGTGCGTGCGTGCGTGCCTGCATGGATGGATGGATGGATGGATGGATGGATAGATGGATGGATATATACGTATATATGTCTAAATGTATATATGTGTATATATATAATAAGAGTGTGTACATATATATGCACATCTAGTTTCTCTTTTTGAGATACATCTATATGGTCGCAAGTATCAGCTCATTCTAAGTGCTGAATGGTACTCTACTATGTAATACATTAAAATTTATTTTCTGGTTCATCTGTTGGTATTTCAAATTTGAAGATGTTAGCTGTTAAGAATATAAACAGCAGCTGGGTGGTGGTGGTGGTGGCGGCAGCGACGGCGGCGCTCGCCTTTAATCCCAGCACTTGGGAGGCAGAGGCAGGCGGATCTCTGTGAGTTTGAGGCCAGCCTGGGCTACAGAGTGAGTTCCAGGACAGCCAGGGCTGTTAAACAAAAAAACCCTGTCTCGAAAAAAAACAAGTGTGTGTGTGTTGTATGTGTGTCTGTGTGTGTGTGTGTGTGTGTGTGTGTGTGTGTGTGTGTGTGTAGCGAAAAAGAGACATGTGCTACATGCCTGTAAATTCAGAATGTGAGAGGCTGAGGCAGAAGGACTATCTTGAGTTCAAGGCTATCCTGGTATCCCAGGCAATGTAGCAAGTAGTTAAGTAAACCAGGGCTATTACATAGCAAGACTCTGTCTCAAAATAACACAACTAATTAGCTGGAGTGGGCTACACTGAATGAGTGCCTGGATTTCTGACAGTTGCCAAAATGTCTTCCCCCACGGCTGTGTCATCACATCAGCTACAGTATGTCAGAGTTCAGATGATCCTCACTGACCAACACTTGGAATTCTGACTTCTAATTCTGGCCACTCTAATGGGTAGACGGTAGTAGCCAAAACTTTCATATTTTGAATATACAAAGTTGCTGCACAAAATCCTCCATTCCTATGTAGTAGTAATGGCTAACTGGAAAATGAAATTTAAAAGTAACAGCAATCGGGCTGGAGAGATGGCTCAGTAGTTAAGAGCACTGGCTGCTCTCCTAGAGGCTCAGGGTTCAATTCCTAACACCCACATGGCAGCTCACAACTGTCTGTAACTCCAGTTCCAGGGCTTCTGATACCTTCACACAGACATACATACAAACAAATGAACATAAAATAAAAATAACTTTTAAAAAAGTAACAGCAGTATTATTTTACTACTTCCAAGGGAACCTAAATGGAGCCGTTCCCACGAACTATCAGAGTTGACTAAGTATAGTTAAATCACAGCAGCAAATCTTATTGTAACAAAGAACAGCTAATGCTACAAACTAATTTGTCCCCTTCCCCAGTTACTAATAACGATTAACATGCCTGCATGTGCTTTTCATTTATCTTGTCTTGTGGAGTTCAGTTTTTACCCATTTTTAAAACTAGGCTGTCTTATCATTGAGTCATAAGAATTTTCTGAACAGATTTTGGAAGCAATCC
Source organism: Peromyscus attwateri (assembly GCA_902168425.1). Classification (NCBI taxonomy): domain Eukaryota; kingdom Metazoa; phylum Chordata; class Mammalia; order Rodentia; family Cricetidae; genus Peromyscus; species Peromyscus attwateri. The sequence continues at coordinate 28,039 of CABHPP010138023.1, forward strand.
CTTCATCTAAAACAGATTCTGCAAACCTCTCCTCCCTATCTCTGGTTTCAAAAAACATTTATCTGTCTGTCTGTCTGTCTGTCTATCTACCTATCTAGCTATCTATTTATTTTGGTTTATCGAGACAAAGTTTCTCCGTGTAGCCCTGGCTGTCCCAGAACTTACTCTATAGACCAGGCTGGCATCAAACTCAGAGAGATCTGCCTGCCTCTGACTCCCAAGTGCTGGGATTAAAGGCATGTGCTACCACGTGCAGCCAGAAAACATTTTCTTAATGGCATTTTGTAAGAACAGAAGTTTTAAATTTTGATAAAGTAGAAATAGTCACTATTATTCTCTTCTAGCTAATACTTTTGTCATTTCCCAGAATCTTTGCCAATTCTATTGCTTTATTGGAGCTTTATAGTCTGCTTTTATGTTCACATCAGTGATCAATGTATGAACATTTCTGTCCAATGAGACATAAAAAAGGATGCTCCTTTTTTCCGAGTGTATTTCCACTTGTTGAAAACACTATCCTTTCCCCCACTGCGTTTGGCTGGATGGACAAACAGGTCTCCCAACTCTCTTTCATTCTTGCATACATCAAGATTACACTGATTCTACACTGTCTTGATTTCCACGGCTTTCAGTCAACATGATACTGTGAGCCCTCCAACTTGGTATTTTTTTCAGTATAGCTTTAGTAACTGTTTGTCCTTTGCATTCCCATATACGTTTTAGAATCAACTTATTTAGTTCTCTTTTTAAAAGCCAGGTATAGTAAAACACACTTCTAGTCCCAGCAGAGGCAGGTGGATCTCTGTGAGTTAGAGGCCAGCCTGGTCTACAGAGTGAGTGCTGGAACAGACAGGGCTATGTAGAGAGACCCTGTCTCAAAAAACAAGCAAACAACAACCAAAAGCCTGCTAGAATTCTAACTGTAACTAAATGGAATCTAACGGAACAGTTTGTAGCTAACTCTTAGTTTAGTTCCCCTTCAAACATTAAAATAAAGCTCACTTCTAAGTCTCATTTTCCAGCTGTTGTTAGCATATAGAAATGAAGCCTAATAAGGCCTGAGGAGATAGGAACTAGAAGTCTTTTTGGCTGAGGAAGCTCATTCAGCTAGAGGCCTATTGGCTAACGCCTTTTCAGGCTGAGGAGTTTTAGAGGTAAGAGGTAGCAGTGGCTTGTTCCTTTGTCTCTCTGATCTTTTAGCATTTACACCAGTATCTGGCTCTGGGTTTTTTATTATAAGACCATTTAGCAATTCCTGTTACACGCCACCCTCTTCAGCCCCACTTACCAGAAACCACTCCAATTCAGACTCCCTGTAATCCAGAACCAGGGAAAGAAGCCACCTAAAGACCCCCTCCATACCTGTGTCTGAGGACCTGCATCTGCATCTCCCTTGGTGACTGATGCTAGGATCACCTCCCAGAAGACCCATACCACTAGCCTATGGGAATGAAGCTTCAGTTAGACACTGGGATCTTAACTGAATAACTAATTTCAATTTAATATGTGGAGTGGGTCACATAGCCATTTCCTGACCAAAAATATCCCACAGATTTCCAGCCTTTTGTTTATACCATTCCAACTTTCTTTTACTTTGGTAAGCTTAAACAGATCCATTTAAAATATATTCAAATTAATTATTAAAAAATTAAAAAAAAAAGTCTACGGCCATACCACCCTGAATGCGCCCGATCTCGTCTGATCTCGGAAGCTAAGCAGGGTCGGGCCTGGTTAGTACTTGGATGGGAGACCACCTGGGAATACCGGGTGCTATAGGCTTAGAAAAGTTAATAAAAATTAAAAAAGAAAGAAAGAAAGCCTACCATACAGTCACTTTGCATCCCTAAGTTTGAAACTGTTACTAGCTGGTTCTAGTAGGCATTTGGGGTGCATCCCTTATAGTTTTCAATGTGTATAGATGCATTCTATCTGAGAAGTGATTTATTCCTCTTTTCTTCTTCCTTCCTTCTAGTTCCTCTGTTGACTTACACACTAGGTAGGTCTGCAGTGCTACGCTGAATGTAAACACTCATGATTACAAAGTATGACAGCTGTTTTTCCTTATAGATAAGATAGGTGCTCTTCATCAAATTCAGCAAGTTTCATTATAGTGCCAGTTTTCTGACTTACATTGTCAAATACTTTGCATCTACTGAGATGATCATATGAACTCTCTCGTTTTGTTACTAATTCATTTTTGACAATAAACTTTCATTTCTAGAATAACTCAAACCGACTTGTGGCACGTTACCCTTTTCACAGTATATTGCCCTTTTCACTTCATTCCTAGATCAGATTTGCTAATATTCTTAAGTTCATTTAAACATGACAGTTGTTAATACAAATTCCTTTTCTTACATTTGTATCTGGAAGGCTTACAATGGCCTCACAAAATGGAGATCAGAAAAGTTTTCTCTACCTGTTTTTTGAGTTTGTAAAAAAAATTGGTTTATAGAATCTTTTCTTTCTTAAATATGTGACATGTTTAATATATGATATATATAGGTATATAGATATATGCCTTAAATATACCAATGTACCAAATGGATTTAGAACCTTCGATTTGCAAAGGTTTATGATTTCACATGCAATTGCTTTAACACATGGCACTGTGAAGATTCCTTAATTTCTCCTTGTGTCCGTTGCAGTAATTTGTCCCTCTTAAGGAATGTGACCATTTCATTTGCCAAGTTCATTGACATAAATTAATTCATGAAATTCTCTTTTTTATTATCTATATAGGCTCTGAACAATGACCTCCATTTTATTCATAAAATTAGTACTCTATCCCTCTTAGTTAATATGCAAAATAACTTCAAAGTTCAAATCCTATTAAGAGACTAAGAGTTCTATTTAGTCTATGGTCAATTAAGAGCCAGCTAGAAAAGACATACCATTTTCCTGTCAATGCTTGCCCAACCCTTCAGCACAGCGTGGGGCATGCACTTTCTAAGCCCTGTTTGGAGAAATCATTGCGCTCTCCAAATGGGCACACATATTATAGGCCATTAAATAACTGTCTACCTTCTTCTCAAAATATTGGTTAATCGAAACATATCATTTGAATAATCTGCTTAAAAGTCAAAATTAGAAATGATGATTACAGAGGCCAAAGGCTGTCAAGAGTGACAGCAGCAATCAAAGGCCAAACAGAAACAAATGATTCTTAGGTTCTCCCTGAGCTGGGGGAGAGTCTGTATTCCTACATGCCTGGAACAGACACATTTCTGGTAGCCACAAACTATGGTTCTGTTAATATCATCACCTAGAGACAGTTTGAGTCATATATCCTAAGGAAGACTCTCACGAAACTTATAACCTAATTGTGCCTATCAGTCTTGGTCTTAATCACCTGACCTCCTGGCTAAGGCATCAATGGGACTCTAGGCAGCAAAGACCTGTGAGAGTCACAAATGGTAGCAGCTAAAACAGTCACAATTCGGAACTACTTGGGCATCTAAGAACCACAACCTTGTATGAGGCTATCCCTGAGCGCCTTTTTTTAAACAGCTTCATTTAAAAGTCAACCAGAAAAGCTAGGGTTTTCTATTAATTCTCAGTGGTAAGAGAAATTTGTTCACTACTTCCATCCATCCATCAATATATTCATACCTGCTTTTTATTGTCTCTTGGCAAACAGAGCTGCTGAAAGACTGAGTCTAAGCTAAACTTTGCCTCTGAGAAGAGCTGCACCCTCCTAGATGCAATCACAGTCAAAGACATCAATTTCTCAAAAGCTCTTAATCCTTAAACATGCTCTCCACCGCTCTCCTTTGAGATGCCTATCAACCCTGATTACATTTTCTCCATTTGGGAACGGGTCTCACTCTGCCAGAGCCTCTTTGTCAGTGGCTGTGCGCCTTCTCCTTCACATTCGCTGTCTTCAAGAAACCCACTTCTTTTTCAGAATTGCAACTGGACACTGCAATTAGTTTGCATTGTGTTTGCATCATATTATCCAATGGCGGCCACTGTGAGTCAGACTGAAAGACCAGACTGACTCAAAGGACAGAATCAGAAGAGCTGCTGGCTGGAGGGAAATGGGGAAGGATTTACAGGGGACATTATCTCACTAATGAACACTTCATTATCGAAGATTTACGTTGTAATGATTTCTGTCACTCACAATGTGTACTCAGTGTGTATGCAGGGACAGAGCTGTGTGTGCATGTGCATGCATGTGTCATGTGTGCATGTGGGTGTGCATATATATTCTTCCACTATAACCTTTTCTGTTCTTGCTAAAAAACTAGTAAAAACAACTGCTTACAATTTATTTCTAAGTACAGCCTTGTGCAAATGAAACCAAATAAATTACTTTTTAATAAAGAAAAAAAAAACCTAATCGTTGTAGCTGCACTGAGCCAAAAAGCAGAATTCCACCACTTTAAAATGTTTCATTTAATTAAGGGACAGCAGATATTTTTCAAGAGTACACTAGCTATCACTTACACCTGTTGAATTTGAAAAGGTGTTTTGTTTTGCTGCCTTGAGCCCCTGGGTTCAACTTATGCACATGCCTCCTCAGCTTCCAAGCTAGCAAAAATGCAGCTAGAGATGTGTACCACCATGCCTGGCTCTCCTGACAGTTTCCTGTGTCTAAAAAGATATCACTTCAGGAGAGCAGCAGCATGGACATAATGCTTGACTGCCAAAGAAGGGGCTACAATACGATTTCAATCTTGCAGATTAACTAAGTTCATGGCCGCTTGAATCTTCCTGGAAGGGTCTGTGAATATGATCTAGAGTTATGCTGTTCTCAAACTGGGATGATCACTGGGATACCACAAAACCATTCAATAGTTAAAGGTTTGGGTGAATTCCAGGGTTTTCTATTCATTACATTAATGATTATAGACTAGAAATCTGTAGTTCAAAAAGTTACTCAAATGATCACCCCAAGGCACCTGACTGAAATCCTACCAAGGCAGAAGTGGCCACTAGAACATCTCTAACTGAAGGTCATCCTACCTCTGCCAAGAAAACAAATCTAACTTCTGGAAACTTCTATTAGAATGGACCCATCTACCTAGGATCACCTAGTTCTACCTTCACAGACACAGAAATGAAGTGAATCATACGTAGTTCTACATTACAGGCTTTGAAATTCCCTTTGGCCTATAATATTTAGGTTTCTTGTCCTCCATATACAATATGGGTATGGTCCATCTATAAAACCTAGACAAAGACATATGCCTATGATATATTATGAAATGATTTTATTAAAAAATATATAGTGCAAATATGAAATTTTTAAAATTAAAAAAGCAAAAAGAAATTTCTAATCATGTTCCACTCTATTTCGCTACAACAAAGTTGTGGCCCATGCTCCACAGTGGAAATAACCCTGTAAGAAACTGCTGGCACTGGGAGAGAGAATGTTCTAGGAAATGATGGGCCTCTCAGAAGTCTCCAGTACCTCAGGGGTTTGTGCCTTTGTTTCCTTCCTGGGTTTCTCTCACTTCAAGGATTAAAGAACAAAGTGGAATGTTAAGGAAGAAATCCAGGACAGGAGCTCAGCCCATAACTTCAGCAATGCTCACCAGAACTTGCAAACGTACACCTGGAGACAATTCTAGGCTCTTTATTTTCCTGTCTCTATTTTTCTGTTTTCAAACCTGTTGAGAAGCACGAATGAATGAATGAAGTAAAAAGCAATGTCCTAAAAGCTTTTTAATAAAGATCCATTTAAAAATGGGTGCCCCAAGCATTTCCTTCCCTCACCTCACATACCAATCCCTATTATTTCCAGAAGCCAACATTCAGAGGCCAGAAAGCAGGCCTCACGGATCAAGCTCACAGAGATTATCTTCAATACAGAACCCTGATATACCAAGAGATACTGGTATATCCAAACACTTTTCCTGAAGATACTTTTTAAAGTGCCTACAAGTCCAAGATCATACAAGTTCAATGATATCCAGAAGAAACTTCCGAATGTCCTAAACCCATCTGACATCAAATAATCAACAAGTTATTAAGAACTTAAGTCCTCGTAAGCCATGTGAGTAATGAATGCAGTGAAAAGGAGGCCAGGAAGTCAAGATGCTGTGTGCTCATCAGGTTGTAAGAAGGACAGAGAATGCCTGGCACGACCCACAGCTGCACCAGATGTCCAGCCAGGGCTGAGATAAGCAACAGGGCAAAAGGCAGTAAGGGACCAAGCCAGAATCCAAACATACCCAACAGCAAACAGAAGGCCGGGGAGCAGCCAGATACTGAAAGTAAATAAAAGTCTTTAACTCAGCCTTCTTTATAGTAAGGGACGACAGTTTGCTCTGCTCCGTCTAACTATGTTCCCACAAACAGTTAAATATTCAGAAATACTGAGTTTAAGTTTTAAACCTGTTCTTTTAATTCTCACTTAAGAGAATGGAATTTTTTATATTAACTAGAAAACAAACAAAATTCTATCGTGTGAAGTGTTTAAAGCTACGGTACAGTATATCCATTTCTCTCTCAGATTTGTAAAAAAATTTACAGTGTGTGTGTGTGTGAGAGGGGGGGGGATGGAGGGGTGCGCATGCCATGGTACACGGGTGGAGGTAAGAGAACAACCCTGGAGAATCAGTTTTCTCCTTCCACCGTGGGCTATATATAGGCTTTGAGTTCAGGCTGCCAGGCTTACATGGCAAGTGCCTTTACCCCAGAGCCATCTTTCAGGCCTACTTTCAGACTACTTTAATAGCATAGAATGCTGTCTTCCATTATTTCATTGTGAAAGAAACTATTTTGTATAGTACTCAGTTTGATGAGACTATGGTTTGTAGTTTGACTACTTCAAACTGTAAAATTAATTTCATAAAAATAATCCAAATGGAGCTCTTGTGTCTCCATGGCCAACTTGACTGGATTTAGAATCACCATGGAAACACACCCCTGGGTATGTTCATGAGGATGTTCCCAGAAAACTTAATTGAGGAAGGACTGAATATAGGTGTAACCACTCCACGAGCTGGAGTCCTAGAGAGGCTAGAACTGAGAGACCAGCTGAGCACCGGCGTCATCAGCCCGAGCTCCTGTCTGCAGATACAGTGTGGCCAGCACCTTCTCTCTTCCGCACAATGCTGCTCCTCCCACGAAGGACTAGGTCCTGCTGAACTCTAAGCCAAAATAAACCTGTCCTTCCGGAGGCTACTTCATGTCAGGTGTTTCATCGCAGAAACTAGAAAAGTAACTTACCCAAAGTCTTTCTCCTCCAGAGACTACACAGAAGGCTATTTTATAATAGTTCCCACATTTAATTCCTTAAGGTCAATTAAAAGCAGATAAGTACTGGGACAGTCTTTAACTACAGTAACCTTTCATTTTAGTAATCTAATCACATCAACCAGAAAGAAAAACAAGTGCCTACCATATGGTCCTTCTGTAACAGAAAATAGCTGCATTCAGGAACAGCATCTGTGCATCTATCAACACTAGTGCTGCCCATCCTTAAATCAGCGAGCATACTGTTAATATAATAAGACGACAAAGCTCTCCACAGCGCAAAGAACAAAAGAGAGAGGGCATTACCTTTGTTGTAGATTACCTGACCCATAGCTGCTCAGATTAAAACCATGAAATCAAAGCACAACAGACTTCAAAATGTGTTAAGAGAAATGAATGCTAAGGAATACTAATAATTTATGGGGAAATTTTCTTTGTTGATGGCTCTTCTCTAGTGAAAGATCTTGCTTAACACACTCAAATCCAGACTCACACAGGATGCCCCACGTGACAGGCGCTTCTGCTACTGAACTGCTCTCAATCCTGGCAGGCTTGACTTCCACTCCTAATTCTACACAGAGATTCTGGCAGAATGGTATTCCGGCTTTGGATCTATTTATATGGAGGAAGACTTAAAATTAAGTAATGGTGTTGTCTTATACCATAACTAGGTAGAATCAATCCCAGGACTTCCCAGAACAAAGCATGTGCCTCTGAAAGGCTGTTCATGTATTGCTTTGAGTATGGGTTTGCTAGAAATCAGAATTTCACAAGACTGGTAACATGTAACTTATTTTAAAAATCAGTAAATAGCAGTTTGGAATTTAAAAGGATAAAAACTTATCATCTCTATACTCTCATCAAAATTAACACCTGTTAAATTTGCATGGTTGTTACATTAAAAACAAAAATAGACAATGAGTGTTGGTCATATGCTAGAGAATCATTTCACTAAGGAAACAATGTAAACGTAGGCATATTACTTTTTTTTTAAGTGCTGGGGTTCAGACCCGGAGCCACATGCATGCTAGGTAAAGCACTCTAGCCCCTGGAATATTACCTTCTTGTACGCTTTTACCACCCATCTCTCTAACTACCCTTCTACTAGTCTGTCACCAAACCCAGTGGTGCAAATTACTTCCTTCATT
>CABHPP010138024.1:0-10778 GCA_902168425.1 Peromyscus attwateri
CCCTGTTTTGAGTTTGCTCTAAGAACTTCCGCTCAACAGCTTCCTAGAAACTGGATCAAAGCACCCCTTAGTCCATGTACTCTGAGGGTAAGACTCATCCAGCTGACTACTGTAGAGACTGAGAGAGGAGACAGCTTTGCAGGTGAGGACAAGGAGAAACTGACACTCAGGGACTCCTCATCTCCTCTTGGCTCTCTGCTGAAGGGGATGCATCAAAATATTCCTGTTGGATGTGGAAAGAAATTGTTAGAGCTCATTGGTGATGAAAAGTATGTCTGGGGAGAAAGGACATACTTTTTCATTTAGTAAAACTTAGGCAACTGTCATATATGGAGCAATTTACTGGGATCTGTAAGAAATTCTTGATTGAATGAAGGCAGAGCTTATTATGAATTGATAAATACAAAGAGACTGAAAGCTTGCTATTTGTAGGTCTGTGACAGAAAATGTAATGGAGGCTGGGAGGAAGTGTGCTAATTCAGGTGGTACTTATTTAAGACTTGATATATAATATATATATATACATATATGTATGTATCTGCAAATATTATTTTCTAATATACTAAGGTAGTCACACTTTTTTGATTACTAATATCCAGATAAGTGACTCTCCCTTTAAAATCACTCTGAAAAATATACTAACACTTAGAAAATGTGAATTACTTATTCAAAACCATAAATATATGTATTTAAAAACCCTCCTCTATAATGCAACTCTATTATTAAGGACTTCTGATTTAAATTTTTTTATTTCACATCTATGAATGTACATATAGGGTGACATGTCTGTATTTTGTACAGTTTTTCATAGAGAATTTTTCTTCATAAATTGTTTTATTTGGATAAATTCCAAACATTGAAATGGTTTCATTAGGAGTTTTCAAATGCCATTTACTAGAGGACTTTGGCCATGGCCAGCACTGGCAGCTCTCCAATGTGGACCTGGTCCCTTTCTCCCTGTATTAGTTGAATAACGTGTTTCTGTTTCAGGGTGCAGATGCACACATGCAGAAACTGGTTCCAAATGTAGTCGGCAACACTCACTGTTATTCCTGTTGTACTCTGGCATCAAACTCCACTTTGCTTCTGATATGCATGAAATTTCTCAGGTGCTTCTAGCTGAAATGTCAAATTGGCCTCTTGGAATGCTACTCTTCTACTACCATGCTTCTTTTGGGGTCTTGGAAAAGATGAGATTGTAGCTGGAGTTTTCTCCAGTCCTGCCTGGCCCACGCTCAGGACAAATCTCTCTCACCTGCCAGTCCCACAGCTGTTCAAACCCAACCAAGTAAACACACAGAGACTTATATTTCTTATAAACTGTATGGCCATGGCAGGCTTCTTGCTAACTGTTGTTATATCTTAAATCAACCCATTTCTATTAATCTATAAGTTGCCACGTGGTTCGTGGCTTACCAGTATCTTAACATCTTCTCATGGCAGCAACTGGCAGCGTCTCTCTAACTCAGCCTTCCACTCTCAGAATTCTCCTCTGCTTGTCCCACCTATACTTCCTGCCTGGCTGCTGACCAATCAGTGTTTTATTTATTAACCAAGCAGAGCAACACATTTAACATACAGACCATCCCACAGCATGCTGTCTGGTAAAAATCCCCCTTCTCTTCAATAGTTGACCTCCAATCGCTACTTTGTCCTAGACTCTTTGGGCTGCTCTAACCAAACTCGGTAAGAGAGCAGGCTCATAAACAGTAGCAGCTTCACTTTTGACACTTCTTGACTCTGGGAGGTGCAAGATCAAAGAGCCAGCAGTGATGTCAGGAGGCAACCTGTTTTCTGACTCAGGGATGGTGTCTTCTTTGTGTGTCTGTAAAAGAAGTGTCCTTAGACCTAGTCCCCAAGTCTCGTTTTTTCAGTATATAAACAATGGCTGTTAGAATTTCAACATATGGATTGAGGGAGGTCATAAATATTCATGGTGAATGAAGAATGAATCCTTACATCAAGTGAAATGAGCAAACAAATGCTTGGATTAATATAAATACTTCGTAATTCTTTTGTTTAATAGACTTTGACAGTTGTCAACTAAATAAAAAGTTACGTTTTTGTGATTTATTCTCCCTTTTGTATTCATGATTTCTAAGTAGTGTTTATGGATGCCAAAGTTAATATCATTCAATCGTCAGAGAAGTAATATCCTGTATAGTATATTGGTTCTCATAGGTCTGTCCAGTTACTAAACCTGAAATGTTGACACATATTACAAAAATTTCAATCTGATTACACACTGCACTGTTAGTTCCTGGTCATAATGGTAATATTTATAGAGCGCTACAGTGTTTCAGTTACTGTTCTCATGCACTACAGACATTAACTCATTAAATTACTATAAAAATGTAGGAGTTGAGTACTATGATCATCTCTTATCCACGAGGAATATGGGGTACATTTATATAAAATTGTGCAGTCGTCCAGCTGTCAATTTGTTAAACCTAGACCTCAACTCAGATGACTTATAATTTTCTCTTAGGAACTGTGCTATTCTGATGAGCTGTCAATTTTTATCTGACAACATGGTGGGCATTTAGGATGAGAAGAATAATTTGAGGATATATCTACAGGAGTTCCCAGCAGCAAAGGAAAACTGTACTCCATTGTCACAAGGCTTGAGTATCTACATCCCTGACTTCAGGCCCCCGTAGTAACTCAGCTTTTAGCAATAACTTCTTTTTCAAGATGGCATCCAGACACTGTTCTCTGAGTCTCATTTGACAGAGAAGTCACTCTCTCCTCCAAACTCATAACTGGATTTGAATCCAGTGAGGACTATTAGTTTGTCCATAATATAGAACTGCCTGCCTCCCACCTGGTTTACCTTTAGGAAGTGGCTCCTGCTTCTTTCCCCTACCAGGGATCTGTGCATCTGTACCAATGTTCACTTGCCGTCCATCTTCATCCCTGAACTTTTCAGGCATCCTGTCACATTCTCTGTGACTTCCCAAAGCTCTTCCTTTCTTTGGTATCTTATTCAGATTCTCTCCTTTATCAGCTTACACTAAGCCACTTTTACCTAGAAATTCAAAACAAGGCGTGGAAGGTAGTGTTAAAATAATAAAAGTGAATAAAAGTCAGGGGCGCTATAGCATGGTGTTGTGTTAAAGAGATGTTCCATGAATCATTCTGTGTGGAAAAGAGAGACCACAGATAAGATTAATAGACCTGAACTTGGTGATTAAAAGAAAAATCACTGTGAAAGACCCAGAGGATAAAAAAGTCAAATAATTAAAAAAAAGAAAAGAGAAAAATCACTTAGAAGGGGTGCAGTTTTATTTCTGTGACGGAACTCACACACAAAGCCCTGGGTTCTGTCACCAGCACTGAAAAAGAATACAAGACTAAGTGAATCCTCCCAAGCCTACCTTTGGATGTGACTCTGCTTCAGTGGTTCTGGTGGAGACTGTTTCTGTGGTCGGGGAAGAGTTTAAAAAAAAAAAAGACTTTTCTACATAGAGAGCTCAAGGATAAGTGAAAAAGCCTGTCATTGCCCATATGTAATTGATGAACAAACATAGGTAAAGGGATCACACATGGAAGATTCATTAGTCCAAATATTTTCCAACATCTTAAAGCAGTGAGATCTTTGGTCACTGGAACAATAGAGCAAACTTATCCAAGCACTGTTTATGCAGATATATATTCTCCTGGGTCATCCAAAGAACCAGTGTTCCAAAGGGTCAAACTAAAGTCCCTGAATCTATGTTACCAGAGAGCTGGAAGTTAAAATAAATGGAGAAGGAGCCAGCTGGAACTAGTTCCCTAAACACTGATAAGTAAGTTCATGGACACCAAAAATAGGCCAAGGGCCATTTATGATCGCCAGAAAAGTGGAAGGAACACAGAGAGAAATGATCTAGGGTAAAGGTGGCTTTGTCTTGAATAATGGAGTTTTGCAAACTCCACACCAAAGTCTAGCTACTATTCGAGTCCAACAAGATGACTTTTCTTCCTATTTTAGGACAAGTGGTTCCATGGAGCATGGTAACTAGTGTGTTTTCTAACAGCCTGCTCTATTCGATGGTTCTTATGCAGCCTTCTTTAAAGGTCTCTAACAGATCTGCAACTGAGCATCTCCTTTTTGTGGAATTCTGATGCTCAGAACATGTGATATGGTCATTGGTTACAGGCTTTGTTTGATCATTTCACTCTGTTGTAATTCCATTATTTGATCATTTCAATTTGACACAGTGGGTCAAAATGCAGAAATGCCACTTTGTATTACTTAGATCATACACAGTGTGCAATCAGACCCTTAAGTTTCTTTCAAGATGGGACAAGATTCAAGAAAATATTAGAATTGGGGGAAAGGTAAGTGAATAGTTTTCAAATACTACTATGTAATTAGAACAAATAATAATGACATTTTCAGATGACAGAAAACATTCTATGCCAAAGGCTATTTCAAAATAGAAAGAGGCTGATGAAATGGTTCATTTGTTGAAACTGATTGCCACCGAGCTTGGTTACTTGAGTTGGAACTTAAGTAAGTAGAAAAAGAAAAATTGACTCCCATATGTTGTCCTCTGACTTCCACATGTGTACCATGGCACGCAACCCCCACACCCTAATGAGGAAACTGATTAAAAGATAAAATCTACAACACTAGTAGCTGACAATTTGTCACAGGGTAGCCTTATGTAACCAGATGCTTCTTAAGCAGTTTCTACATGGCTGCTTCTTCCTGTCTGATGCTGGAGACTGGAGCACACAGGGAAAGCACTTGGGAAAAGGGGAAATGGACATGAAGTAGGAGAGAGCACAAGCAAGAACTCAAAAGGGGTAGACAAATTCTATTGGTCCTTGCGGACTCTGGCTTCTTCAGTGGTGTATTTTGCTTCCTCCTTAGTGGAGCTGAACACACATGGCCGGAATGACAGAGAAGTCAGTGATACAGATCTGGGAGGAGACTGAAATACTTGTCAGCAATCTGCTGCCTTGTGAATTGAAATGAGCTTTAAAAAACCTCTGATGTTCCAATTTTACCTCCACATATTTCTTCTTGGGGCTAGAGAGATGGCTAAGAACTTGCTGCAGAAGCATGAGGTCTTCATGTCAGAAGCCAGGCACAACAGCATGTGCCTATAATCCTACTACAGGAAAGGAAGAAGCAGGAGAATCACTGGGGCTCATAGTTGAACTGATAAACTTCCTTATAGATCTTGTCTCAAAAAAATGTTAAGGTCCAGGAGCTGGAGAAATGGATCGGTGGATAAAGTACTTATAATTCAAGCATGAGGACCAGAGTTCAGGTCCCCAGGATTCATGAAGCAGGCATTCCTAGCATGCCAACTGAAAACTGATGGGAGGAGACAAGAGAAACCCTGGAAGCTCACAAGGCTAGCCTGGCAGATGCACCAGGAAGAAGCAAGAAACCCTGCATCAAACAAGGCTGTCCTCTGGTCTCCACAGACACTTGTGCTTGTACTCACACATGTACACAAACACAGATGTGAACATACACATACCCACATGTGTACTCATACACATATGAAAAGGAAGAAAATAAGAGTGAGAAAAGTTGCAGAAGATAACATCAATCTCTGGTATCCACAGGTCACACACACACTCAATACCTTTTCTGTGGTCCACTCTAATTATAAAATTTCATGAAAGGAAGGGACTTTCATTTCCAAATAGTTTTGTTTAACTTCAAAAAGTTGACTCCTTACAAAAACAATCATTAAGTTTTCATCCGTGATTTTTTTATGTGAAGGGATGAATAGATGAACATGGCAGACACCTGGGTTCTTATGCTAGTAATCACAAGATAAACTTATAATGAGGCTGTAGCTTTTTGTTTTTTATTTTTTATTATAATTTTTCTTTACTGAAGAAGAAATAATTCAAGGTTTAGGTAGAAAGAGGAGAATTGTTAGGTAGAGGATTATTGCAAAACAGGTTGCAGGAGGTTGGGACGATTGCAATAGAGATGTGGCAGACCCTATGATCTGCAAACATCCAAACATCTGAGAGGTAGGGAAGAGGTGTTCTCTTATTCAGTGGAAAAAGCCAGCCTATGGAGAGTCCTCATGGCAAGGAGGAGGCTTCTGTGTGGGAGTGTTGACCCAGGCTGAGAGTGGGCCAAAGTTCAGTCATGTGATGAGGGCAAAATTAACTGAAGTTGGGTCAAGTTGGCTAACACAAACTTTGTTCTTACAGATCAGTGAGGACGAACAGTTTAGTTATTTGTGGCAAAGAAATAAGCAGAGTCATAGAGAACTTTGTGCAAGGACATGGAACAGGCAGCATTGTCTGTTAGTGATCAGAGAACATTTCATCCGAGTTCAGTTTATTTTGGTAGAACTGTTAGGGGTAAGGGGTGCTATATGCCGAGCAGAAGGAAGTAGAGAAATTTGATCTGTTTAGTGAATAATTACTTTATGATTGATTAATGAGTTCAGCTCATCATTAATGAAGCAAAGAATGGGGATTTGGATGGTCTGTATTTATCCCTGTCCTGCATGTACAAGGAGGGCCCATGCAAGACCCACATGAGATGGGATGGAGGGTCCTTCTAGTGAGCTATTTACCAAATACAAATTTGATTGGGAAAATTTCTTTTTTTCTTTTACTTTCTTTTTATTAAATAATTAATTTTACATTCAGACTGCTTCCCCCCCTCTTTCCACTCCCTCCCTCTTTCCAATCCACCCCTCCTAATTTGTATTAGGAGGATTTCTTTAACCACTGTTTTTGAGTGTATGGAAATGGTCTACATTATTATTATAGTGCTGGTTAAACAAATGTAAACATTTTCCAAAACTCATAAAATTATTAATTTAAAAATGGTGAGTTTTATCATCATACATAAATTATTGCTGATCCTTCTATATAGAAAATAAATGGGTCAAGGTTAAAGAATAGCATCTGTCTGTATCATCCATCTATCTGTCTGTCTGTCATCTGTCTATCCATCCATCCATTTATCCATCCATTTATCTATCCATTTATCCATCCATTTATCCATCCATTTATCCATCCATCCACCTACCTATTAATCTGTTTATCTATATGTAAAATTCTCATTCTAACACACTATCAATTCTGGTAATGGTATGCTATAGCATCATTATAACCCAGAGGGAAGAGCTCAGAAGAAACACCTTTTGTTTTTCTTTTTTGTTGCCAATATCAAGAAACAATGTGCTTCTTTAAGTTACTAAGATAGGTTGACAAATAATGAGCAAGCATAGAGCTAGGTGCTTTGCAGTAGACTTAAAGGCTACTATCTCATTTACCATGACCTCGTTTACCATGTGCCAGTGACACAGATAACCCATCCATCTTAATGCTTTTTAGTTTGTTTCAAATCCACAAGTGTTCAGTGTATGTATCTTAGTGGTAGAGTACTTGGCAAGTATGCATAAGGACCTAGGTTCAATCCCCAATATTAACACACACACACACACACACACACACACACACACACACACACACACAGCTGAAGTTTTCCTGTGTCCCACCTGGCCTGAGGTCAGGACAAACCTCTCTCACCCTTCGGTCCTGCAGCCTCTCAGACCCAAATAAACACACACAGGCTTATATTATTTTTAAACTATATGGCCTAATGGCTCAGGCTTCTTGCTAGCTAGCTCTTGCATCTTAAATTAACCCATAACTATTAATCTATGTATTGCCACATGTTCTGTGGCTTTACCTGCATCCCATTACATGTTGCTCCATGGGCAGCTGGCTGGCATCTCCTGACTCAGCCTTTCTCTTCCTATAATTCTCCTTGTCTGCTTATATAGTATCCCTATACTTCCTGCCTGGCTACTTGTCAATCAGCATTTATTAAACCAATGTACAAAAGCATTATCCCACAGCATTTCCCTTTTTCTGTTTAATTAAAAAGGAAGGTTTTAACTTTAATATAGTAAAATTGCATATAACAAACAGTTATCAAGCAAGAATTACAGTTACACTATCTAGTTTATTTGTATTTGGCAAAATTAAAGAAAATATTCTATCTATCTTATATTTGTGAGTCTAAAGTTTCATATCTAATTTATCTTTTATCATAACTAAGGAAAATTATAACTATCTAGTCTTCAACTACATCAAGGATGCCAGAAGGATATGATATTATCTAAGTAAACAGGAAGAGCATTGTAAGCAACTCCAAAAATATGGAATGACAGAGACAGCTGCCTGCCTGGACAGGCATCCAAAGTTCCTCTGTATTATTGGGGCATCCATCTTTATCCATATAGGCCTAGAGTCTTGCAGTCTCTTTTCTCTGTGTCCTGTAAAATGTCTGGCAGTTTCTTTTGTGAAGCAGGAACCTGAAGGACCATCTCGC
Organism: Peromyscus attwateri; assembly: GCA_902168425.1. Classification (NCBI taxonomy): domain Eukaryota; kingdom Metazoa; phylum Chordata; class Mammalia; order Rodentia; family Cricetidae; genus Peromyscus; species Peromyscus attwateri. The sequence goes on from CABHPP010138024.1 coordinate 8,318, forward strand.
CTTATAAAGTTCAGTGATCACTTTTCCATGGGTCCTGTATGTCCAATCAATAAAACATTTTCTCAAGCAGTCTAGCCTTGCCCAAATGGCTATTTTTGCCAAGAAGAGGATAAATTCCATATGGAGTGTCTTCAAAGCCCATCCACCTCTCTGAAGTAAATCAGTGCTGCCAGAAGCAGACGTGTCTCATTGTTCAGGAAAGTCTAAGGTTTTAAAACATTTTAAATGCCGTATTATGTAGGTCTTTGAAGTGTTTGAAGATTATCTATCTAATTGAATTATATCTATGTATACCTAGAAAACTTAACTTAAATGACTATAAGTTTGACTATCATAGAAGACTAATTATTAATCTGTATTTCTTAATTATCCATTACAGTTTAAATGAGCTACACAAACATAATACCTTAAACAAGAGTAGAAATATATATAAAGTATAACAAAATTAACTTTAAATTTGTATCAATAAACTAAAATCTATAGCAATGTAAAACATTTTAAGCAAGTTGTTGCTCTTTAAAAGTAGATTCAATAATCTATCCTTTCATCCTATTATATCTATATCCTATCCTTTTTTTTCTTTAGAAAGATATTGACTATGGCCAATAACAATTTGTAATCAATCTCTCAACAAAGACAAATATCTATAATCCATTTTGGGAATGTGGGCATAGTATTCTAGGTTACTTCCTGCTGATGGGGGGGTGCTGGTAGTCTTATGGGGATCCTGAGAAAATTCAAGATAATGGTCAAGTCCTGGGAAGACTGGCTATAACCTTTGTTGATAGGTACTATCTGTTAAGGTTCAGGATGCCTGGCTTGATCAAATATGATCCACCTTAACCTCGAACAAATCCACAGCCTCTTGCTTCCTCTGGAAACAAAAGCAGAGCCTCCTTTCCAAAGCAACATATCCTTAGATCCAAATTTTGAAGTCAAGATACCTTTAAAATATACATATTAGTTTAACTGAGCAGCCTTTACAATCAAATGTCTTTCTGCAGTTAAAAATCCCAAAGACAATATAATCCAGACTCTCTTTGTAATATCCATTTTTATGTGGCTTATGTTTTTTACTTTTATTTTCTCTTTAAAGATTTTATTTTTTAAAACTATTTCTTTATTTAACTATCTATCCTCCTTTCCCTCTTTCTTTCAAACCTACGTACATTTTTTACACACACTAGAAACCATTTAAAGTCTTATTCCATCTGAATCTGCCTTATTGTGAATCTATTGCTTTGAACTTCAGTGGCTAGTACTGAAATGGAAGCTTTGGCTGCTGGCTCCACCCATCTCAGCTTTCCAACACGGTTGAACTATGTTTGCTGCCAGCTCTGGGGAAACTATACTCTCAGGCAACTCTGGGAGGCAGTGGGTCTATGCTTCCACCCAGCAGCATGTAGCCCCAACCACCCCCCTTTTTTTGTACTAGCAAAAGCTATATCCACCATGCTGTGTGGCTTGCAGATGCCACTGTGTACAGAGGCAGGAATCTGCCATGCTGCACTCAAGCCCATATGCTGTGAACCTGCCATTCTGTAGTTCAAGCCTGCAGGCCTCAGTGTCTCTGTATCACAGCTTTTCTGATAGACACAACTAGAAAGCTGTTCTTAGCTCCATTTTAGAACACTTTTTTAAAGCTTTATCAGGTTTTGGTTGGAAATTCTTGCCCCACATTGGGTGCCATTTGTAGCTGAAGTTTTCCTGTGTCCTGCCTGGCCTGCAGTCAGGACAAATCTCTCTCACCAGCCAGTCCCACAGCTGCTCAGACCCAAATAAACACACACAGGCTTATATTATTTTTAAACTATATGGCCTAATGGCTCAGGCTTCTTGCTAGCTAGCTCTTGCATCTTAAATTAACCCATAACTATTAATCTATGTATTGCCACATGTTCTGTGGCCTTACCTGCATCCCATTACATGTTGCTCCTTGGGCAGCTGACTGGTGTCTCCTGACTTGGCCTTCCTCTTCCTATAATTCTCCTTGTGTGCTTATCCCACCTATACTTCTTGCCTGGCTACTTGTCAATCAGCATTTTATTAAACCAGTGTACAAAAGCATTATCCCCCAGCGTGCGTGCACGCATGCACACACACACACACACCTGTGGTGGTATTGTATTCCCCAAAATATTGTGTACCTTAATAAACTTATCTGGGGTCAGAGACAGAACAGCCACAATATTAAACATAGAGGTCAGGCAGTAGTAGCACACGCCTTTAACCCTAGCATTCCAGAGACAGAAATCCCTCTGGATCTCGGTGAGTTCATGGCCACATTGGAAACGGCCAGGCATGGTGACAACGCCTTCAATCCCAGGGAGTGGTGGTAGAAAGCAGAAAGGTATATAAGGCGTGAGGACCAGAAACTAGAGGCATTTGCCCTGGAGAGGCATTTGCCCTGGAGAGGCATTTGCCCTGGGTAGGCATTTGGCCTGGAGAAGCATTTGGCCTG
>CABHPP010138024.1:10878-27023 GCA_902168425.1 Peromyscus attwateri
TTTGATTTTATTAATAAGAACTTTTAAGATTCATGCTACACACACCCTACCAAAAGGTGTCCATATATGCTTTGGGCATAGATTTGTTAACTTCATACACTCTTATTTCTAGAATTATAGATGCTATAAAAATGAAAGCATAATCTTCCGAAGTATTTTTAAAGTTTGAAAAGTGATGTTCATGATTGTTTCACAAGGAAGCACCTATCTCTTCTTCCATTCAGTGAAAAGTTTACTATAGAAGGTACCCATGAAACATAAGGAACACAGCTCAAGCTGTGAACTAGAACTGCTCATTGTGTATGCATGCCTTCTAGCTCTTCTCATTCTCTCACCTTTCTTTTTGAAGTTTTTGAAAATTGCTCGTGTGAGTACTGTATTTACATCATCATTTCCTCTACCTCTCCTTCCTCCAGTTCCTGTGCCCCACCCCAACTCTTTATAGAGTCATGCACTTTTACTCTTTGATTATTGTGATTTGTGCATACACACACACACACACACACACACACACACACACACACACACACACACGGAAATTTATAAATTACAACTTGCTGAGTTTATTTAGTGTTGTTCATATCTGTTTGGGGCTGACCTCTTGGGATTGGGTAACCTATCAGGAGTCTCACTAGTGGGGGAGACTGATTCCTCCTCTTTTAGCAGTCATTGACCACCTGTAGAGCTTCATCTAGGGGAGAAGCCTTGTGAGAATTCCCCTATCTACATTGGCATGTCAGTTGACATTGCCATTTTTTCAGGTCTTATTTTGGTAACTATATTGTTGAGATTTCCTGGGTACAGCTTCCCTGTCATACATTGTCCTAGTCAGTGTTCTATTGCTGTGAAGAGACACCATAATCATAGCAACTCTTATAAAGGAAAACATTTAATTGGGTCTTGCCTACAGTTTCAGAGATTTAGCCCATTGTGATCACAGTGGGGAGCCCTGTTCAAGGAGACATGATGCTGGAGAAGCATCTGAGAGTTCTACAACCTAACCCACAGACAGCAGGAAGAGGAAGAGCAAGTCACTGGGTGTGGCTTAGGCTTCTGAAACCTCAAAGCCCACTTCCAGTAGCACACTTCCTACAAGGCCACACCTCCTAATCCTTCTAAGTAGTGCCACTCCCTGATGACTAAGGATTCAAATATATGAGCCTGTGCTGGCCATTCTTATTCAAACCAGCATACATATAGAAGACACCATCTCACAGCAGATGTCTTTGACATTTATTTCTTAATCCTTTCTTTAGGATAAGGAAGCTGCCAAGATGCTCCATTTGCGAAGCCCACAGATGCTGCAGATGTTGGAGAAGTCCTTAAGGAAACACCTTCCTGAGTCCTTAAAGGTGAACATGGAACATTCTTGTGGAAAAGGGACTATCAACTGTCTAGGGAAAAGGTGGTAAAGAGAAGGAACTTTTACTGAGCTGTGTTCTGGGTCCGGTATTCACTTTGTGGCTTAACATTTAGTTGATATCACCCTGAGGCAAGGGAGGCATACTATACACATTTAACTGAAGAGGAAATGAAAGCCCTGTTAGACCACACCATAGTGTGTGGCAAGGTGATGATTTGCTCTAGGTGATCTTTGGTGACTCGGGGACATTCCCTTGTGCTCACACAGAAACTGTTTATATAACACTGGGTGTTTCCTAGAGTTATAGGTTGATAAAATATTAATGTTTAATATTTTCCTAACTGTGACATCTGAGAAGAAGCTAGCCACATGATTCTCAAAGCTAATAATAAGTCAGTTCCTGTTTTGCCAATTCCCAAAGAATTACATGTAATTTTGGGTAAGCAAGAAATTATGTTTTAGAAATGGGTCAATAACTTTGTATATGATAGCTTTCCCAATAATTATATATATATATATATATATATAAAACAAATGGACTAGCATATTACTAAGAATAAGGAATATCTTTGTATTATGGTAAAGATGTAAATTTATCCAGAGGACATAAAATCCACTGGAATTTATACTCATAGCAATGAAGGCTCAGCATGAGAGCAAAGTTGGTAGAACTAAAAGGAAAATAAACTCACAAGTATAGTTAAGGTTAATACTCTTCTTTCCTTCATGTACAGAGGTGGTGGAAAGCATATAAATGGAGAGAATACCTGAGAAACATTAGGAGCTCACTGAATTAACTACCACTTAAAGAATATTTTTGTTAACTATAGCAGAATCCACATTCTGTTCAAGTGTTCATAGGACATTTTCCAAAACAGAGTATATGTACAATTCTAATATATATAAACAATATATTAGAATATATATATTAGAATTTAAATATTGAAATAACATTAAATGTCTGAAAAGTACATGTTAAATTATATTAAATGTAAATTACATTAAAATCACATTAAATGTCTTAAAAGTACATAAGTAATGTTCTTAAAAGTAATGAAATTTGGGGTCTGGGGAAAGGGCTCAATGGTAAAAGTGTTTGCTTTGCATGTGTAAGAACCTGTGCAGGGAATACTTCTAAATTCATTTTACAGGGCCAGAGTTACCCTGGTAACAAAACCAAAATTATATATCAATAGAAAACTATAGAACTCTATTCATCATTAACATAAACACGAAAGTCCTCAAAAATACTACCAAGACAGCAAGATATATTTAACAGTAGATTTGATTCCATGCTCAATCAATACAAATCACCATATCAATACACGATTGAATGAAAGTCATATGATCCTTTTTTATTTGTTTTCTTTTTCTTTCTTTCTTTCTTTCTTTCTTTTTTTGGTTTTTTTGTTTTTTTGAGACAGGGTTTCTCTGTGTAGCTTTGTGCCTTTCCTGGAACTCACTTCGTAGCCCAGGCTGGCCTCAAACTCACAGAGATCTGCCTGGCTCTGCCTCCCGAGTGCTGGGATTAAAGGCGTGCACCACCACTGCCTGGTGTTTTATTTGTTTTCTAAAACAGAATCTCATAACATAGCCCAAACTGCCTGCAACTTACAAGTAATTTAGCCTGGCCTCAAATTCATGGTAATTGTCTGCTTTAGTTTCTAAGATGCTGAAATTACTGGTGTAAGCCACCATGATTGACTTTCTATTTTTTGTATTTTGAGACAAGAGCTCGCTAAGTAGTCCAAGCTGCCCTTTAACTCATCATCATCCTGCCTCAACCCCCTGAGTACCTACCTACATTACAGATGTACACCACCACACCTAGCTTGATCTTTATTAATAGGTACAGAAAAAAATGTGTGACAAAATATAATAGTCTTGATAAATATGAAACTCAGCAAACTAGGAAAAAAGAATTTGTTCAATTTGACAAAAAGCATGTAGTCATAATGTACAATTAAGATCTTTCTATATAGCAGTGAAATGGAATATTTTGCTTAAGACGGATAATTAAGCACTTTCCCTAATCCTATTTAATGAAACATTGGTGACCTAACCAGTATATAATTCAAGAAAAATAAATTAAAGTGATACATATGGTGGTGGTATTAGGGGGAAGTAAAGTGTAGTGTGTACTCAGAGGTCACAATTGCCTAAAGAGTCCACAAAACAATCTTCTGGACATAAGTTTAACAAGGTTAAAGGATTCAAGATCAATATTCAAGTAGCACAACTCAATTCTATTTGTATGCATTAGCAATTAATGAATGATCGGAATAAAAAATTTAAAATAGTTGCCATTTACAATAGCACAAAAACAAACAAACAAACAAAAATTCCCACCAAACACCAAGCTCCCAAAACAGTAGGTAGAGACTCCTGTTGGTTTACATTTTCTTTTGTTAACCACTGGTATATCTGTGTTCTTCTGGAAAACAGGGAGAGAATGTATTTAGTACCGTTATTACACTGACTGGAAGGATAAGAAACATAAACAGTATGATATTTTATTAACTTTTCCAGATTCTCTGACAACCTATATAGCTGTCATTTATAGACTAAGCCACATAAGTTTCCTGTAATTCTATATCACTGCTCCTCTGATGAAACAGGGAAGGTGTCTGTCAAAATGGCAAAGTTCACGGTCCAGGTTTAAAATTCTCTGACCAAAAAATTCATTGGGCAACATTGCAGAAGTTAAATAATACCAGGTGCTGGTGTGCTTGCATACAAAGTGAGTACAGTCAAGAAGTCAATATTTTTGTAGTTATTTCCAATCAATATTCACTGAAGTCTCAGGTAGCAGAAAGATGTGTGTATTGTAGCTAGAAATAGAGTCTCTTTCTCTAAACTGTGAATATTGAATAGTTTATCACACATGTCAAATGTAATTGATCCCAAATATTAACTATTCGGCAGATATTAAACATTATTATGTAAATTTATATCTTTGACATGGAAGTATGTCTTTGTACAGTATATGTGAAATTCATATACATTAGGGAATTCCATTGTTTATAAAATTATATGGGCATATGTTTATATGGCAGAAAATAGAAATGTATAGGACAGACTTCTATGATGTGAGACTGAGTGATTAATAATCTACTGTATCTGCATATTTAACTATTATAATAGTTTCATGATTTTGTTTAAGAATCTATCTACTTGGACTAATAAAATATTACTTAAAGATGGGCTAGATATCATATGATTTACACATACTAATTTCATAGAAATCAATATCATTCTGGCAACAAAAGCAAGGCTTTTTACTGTCCCTCTATACAAGGTTTTTACTGTACCTATGAACAGCTGACTGTTTAGTTTGTTGAAATTTCTAGGTTTATGGGACTGTCTTCCATATGAACCAGGGAAACCCATTCAAACTCAAAGCTCTGGTGGACAAGTGGCCTGATTTTAATACAGTGATTGTCCGTCCTCAGGAGCAGGTAAGTTATATTATGGAATGAGTATGACTGTAAGTTTACCATTGCTGTGTGTCTAACATGAACCTAGAAATATGTAGGCTCCAAGGAAACAGAGATAGACCCTGGTGATGCCAGGGTCCCTGTTCTGGATGGAAACAAGATAAGCACATGGAGTCTAAACTGAAAAACCACAAAGGGAGATAAGAGATGAAGAAAAGACCAAAGGGGTCAAAATCAGAAAAGAAGAAATAAGTAACAAGATGGCAATAATACACTCTTATTTTATAGTAAGCTCAAATGTACATGGATTAAATTTCTCAATCTAAAGATGAAGAATAGATAAATGGTTTAAAAAAAGCAAAAACATAAGACCCAGCTATGAGATACATACAAGAGATTTCACTCACTTTAATAAAAAAAAGTACACTGAATATGAACAGATATAAAGAGTAGTCCATGGGTATGAATTCTTAGACATATAGTCAAGAATTTTCATGAAGGTCAATATGGCTATTATTTAATGATCATGTAAACATATATTCCCTTAGAATTGAATACTAGAAACATACAAAGCATATATTAATGAACACAATGAGAATAATAGATATCAATTCAATAACTGTAAAAGACATCAATACCCTATTTTCAACATGAGGTAGACAGGTCAACAAGGCATGCAATTATTAAGAAAACACTGTATTTGAATTAAATTTTAGACAAAACAGATCTAACAGACACACCAGACTTTCCTTCCAACAACAGCAGAACATGTTATTTCTAGTACATGTGAAAACACTCTCCAGAATAAACCACACACTAAACTACGAAACACGTCTGAACAAGCTTAGGCATGTTGAAATAATATTGAATCATTTCAGACTATGGTGTTCTGAAACTAGATATTAAAGAAGCAGTTCTCAGGGAAGTTCAGAACAAAAATAATTCTATGTGGGAAAGAATAATCCCAAATAAATAGTTAACATTATATCTTAAGACACTAGAACATATTAGATACAAAATTGGAGGAAAGAAATAAAAAATATCAGAAAAGAAATAGACCAGAGAATACAACATCCACTGGAAGAATAAAAAAAAGATTTTGTTTTCTGAAAATATAAACAAAATTTTCGAACTCTTAACTAGTTTAAGGAAAAAGAGAGGACACACAAGTGAATAAAGGGAAAATGAGAGCGATGATACCACAACATAAATGAACTGAGTCATAAGGAACTACTGTGAATATTTATATGCCCGAGATTGGGTAACCAAGAAGTTACAAATAAGTGTTTGGAAAGATACATCCTACAAAGACTGAATGAGAAACAAATAGAAAGGCTGAAGAGACCATAACAAATAGAAACTGAAGAAGCAATAAAAACCTCCAGACCCCTTCTATTCAAAGAGTAGGAAGAGAGACTATATGAACCAGAGGTGGTGGCTGACTCCAAGGAACCAGCATCTTGTAGACACAACAGGGCAGATACACATATGTACTCACTGAGACTGTGACAGTACACGCAAGACCTGCACAAGTTCAAATCAGTCAAAACCCCAGCATGGAGAAGGAGAAGCACAAAGTCCTATCCCTTGCCAAGGATCTACTTGTAATTGATACTTGTTGGGAAAGGAAAAAAATCAATTTTCCAATAGCATGTCACTGGGTATACAACTAGGGCAGGCCCCTGGTACTTGGCTAACACAGAACAGATTCTACGTCTTTTGTTTTTAATAATTGTTATATCTTTTCTGTTGTTCATTTATTTGTTTTGATTTTCATTTTTTTTTTTTTGGTTTTTCGAGACAGGGTTTCTCTGTGTAGCTTTGCACCTTTCCTGGAGCTCACTTGGTAGCCCAGGCTGGCCTCGAACTCACAGAGATCTGCCTGCCTCTGCCTCCCGAGTGCTGGGATTAAAGGCGTGCGCCACCAAAGCCCGGCTTTGATTTTCATTCTTTTGTGTGGCTTTTTACTTAGAGAGAGAGAAAGAACTCGAAGTTAGGTGAGTAATAAGGTGGGGAAAATCTGGGAGGAGATAGAATATAAGCAAAATATATTGTATGTAAAAATTTACAAAAATCAAACAAACTGAACAAGCCAAAGCATAGTACCAAATGGTTTAATACTGAGTACTATAGACAGTCCAAGAAGGATCAGAACTAGTACTCATTTTTCTGTTTTGTTTTGTTAATGTTTGTCAGATAGCGTTGAGCCTTCTAGCCCAATGTGGCCTGGAAATTATTCTGTAGACCAGGCTTTTCCAAATTCTTCATCCTCATCCATTAGCCTCCCAAGTTCTGGGATTACAGGCATGCATCATCATGCCTAGATTATTACTGCTTATTACAAAATATAGACCTAGAAGAATTCTTCTATGTGTATTTTATGAGGCCACTATTGCCTTCATACTAATCCATGGAAGATAAGATAACTGCTGGCAATTTCCTGTCATGAATATTAATGGAATATTAGATAAAATATTAGAAAGCAAGTTCAATGACATCAAAAACATTACCCTCCATGGTTAAGTGACGTGACACGCTATCATGTAAGGCTGTGCAAGCCAGCAGCTGTGGTCCATCAAAGCATCACATGGCCATGTCAGTGGATGAGAAAAAAAATATTTGAAAGAATCTAATACTCTTTTTTTTTGGATGAAACTTCTTAATAGTCTACATATAGGAGGAAAGTAACCCAATACAAAAATAAAAACTGTCATTTGATCCTCTTCTGGGCATATATAGAAATGATATAAAAATCAGTGCTGCAAGTGTCTATACTGACAAATTTATTGGAAAATCACTTGTAATACATAAGAAGTAACCCTGGAGCCCACAGACAGATGAATGGGAAAGCTGATATATGTATAAAATTAAATACTATTAGCAATAAAAGAAAGATATCCTATTGTCTTCTAAAATATAGATTAACCTGGAAGATACTGCGGTAAGTGAAACAGGAAGTCACAGATATAATTATAATCTTACTTACATGTGAATTAAATTTTTTCTATATATCTGAAAAAGTTTTTCCTGTGTATCTTAACAAAACAAAAAACCATGTAACTGATGGTGATGAGCAAGGAGGTACATGCCTAAGGCATCGAAGAAGCAGATATGTAGAGTAAAGAAGCCCAAAGATCTAATGTGCAACATACAGTTTTACTCTATTTACTGCTAAATTAGTAAAGTTCTTGCTACTATTTCCAAAGGAAGAAGAGTAATTATGTGAGACAACAGGTCTGCTATTTGGCTTCAGTATAGTAAACATTATTATTATTATGTGTGTGTTTCATAATATCACATGTACCTTAAACATACACAATAACATTTATTTAAAAACCTCACCAAACAACCTACAATATAAACTAAATTTTAATTTACTTAAAACCTAAAAATGAATTGTATTTTTTTCAAATGTATTGATAAGATGGATTGTCAGTTGTAGTTTTGTCTAGCTGCAAGGGCATTTCTGTGCAATGTTTTCTGGCTAGCCTGCCCTAGCTGAATATTTGTTCTTCAGTCCTTCCCTTTATCTTAAAAAAATCCCAGCTGTCATTTATTAACTTTGATAAGAGCTTTCTGAACAAATTATGTTGTGATTTTTGCCAGAAATACAGGTCTTTTCTGAAGAATGGTGCTTTGTGCTTTACAGTTTAAAGATATCATGTTTTGTTTTTGTATGGCTTTATTGTGTATACATAAAAATTCAAATACAAGTTCATCTGGTCAATTTCAATATTGTTGTGCTAAAAATGTATCTATGGGCTGAAGAGACCGTTTGCTTTGCAAGTTTGAGGACCTGGGTTCAAATGCCTAGAAGCCCCATAAAGCTCTATATAGCAGTACATGTGTGTAAACCCAGCATTCTTACAGAGAGGTGAGACTTGGGAGACAGGAGAATTCCTGGAAGTTTGACAGGCAGCTAGATTTGTGTTGGCATCAGCAACCAAGAGTCCCTGTCTCAAACAGGGTGGAAGGTGAAGACTGGCACTCATAGAAGCTCTCTGACCTCCATGCATCCCTATCCCTATACAAACACTCTGTACACACAGAGAGAAAGGAAAAACACATTTGTTTTGAGGCTGTTTGGAACAAGAAGATTTACTCTTATAAGGCCTTTGACAGTTTTCTGTCACTTTTCTTTTTCCTGAGTATTACTAGCTCAGGGAAGAATGTTTCATAAACCATCTTTAGTTGATTTTTGAATTGTAATGGGTATATAAAATTTAATAAAGTTTAAAAACAATTTTCCATAGAGTGGAGTTTTTTTTTTACTTGGTTTCATGATGTTAATAATTAAGAAATGCTGCTGACATTTGAAGAAAACATCTCTGCTTAAGTTCAATAAATAAGTTTGAAAATTCCAGCAAGGATGGGAAAGGAGTTCCTGAACCCCTAGCCCTGGCTGACGGTGGTGGCTGCTGAGGGAAGGAGAGCCACTTCTCTTTGGGCAGTGGCCACTGGCAGGTCGCCCATATTCTGATGGGTGACCCCAAATACATACACATCTGGAGGGCATTAACTGAACTCAGTGGTTGTTTTTAAAAAACGAGGAAGTGAAATTGGAGAGAAGATACATTGGGAGGGGTCTTGAGGAGTTGGAGGGAGGGAGTGGGGTGAATGTGACTAAATGTATTGTATATATCTGTGAAATTTTCAAAGAATAAACTTAAAGAATAATAGGAAAAAGTGTAATGAAATTCTAAAAAAAATACTGAAATTACATGGAGTAGTCAATTGTATTTACTGTGTGTTGCCCAACCAAATAGGAGATGACAGATGACCTTGATCCCCATACCAACACTTACCAGATCTATTCTAAGAATCCTAAGAACTGTTTGGAATTCCTTGGCACACCAGAGATCATCAACTGGAAACAACATCTGCAGATCCAAAGTAAGGGGACAGGAACGTGTGCTGTGTGCTGGGACCTCCTGCATGCACATCTGTAGGATCACTCTCCACCCTGGGCACCTCACCCTGCAACCTTTTTTTCTCTTTCTGCAAACTTCAGAATCCCAACCTAATGCACCTTTCTTAGTCTGGCTTCCACTACCTCTATGATGGAACCAGTTTCAAATATTACAGGCTATGGTGTTAATAGACGAAGCAGTGAGTAGGTAGTTTTTGGTTAGCTGGATGTATTTTGAAGACATATTCAGGAGCCCTCAGAACAACTAGTTGGGAGACAGAGCTTGGCCTCTGACCTTCTGTTCCTGGAACAAGAATGACAGCTTGTGACACAGAGCACTTGCCAGGTCACCAAGATTTATATCTAGTGTGGTTGCAAATGTGTCCTCTGGAGTTAAAGCCACAGAGAACTTCCCGGATCTGCCTCCAAGTTGTGATTCTTGAGCAGATGACTTTCTCATTAGTCAGTGTTCTCACATGTAAAAATTCTGATACTAAAACATACAAACAATGAGAGGAATCAATGAAGCGTAAGGTTAATGCCTGGGTATAAAACATGCTCGAACAAGATCGGCTATTATTTAGATATGCTCCTGTTCATAGAGACATAGTGAGGATTTTTTAGTACTCTGCTGGACACGAGAGAAAATATATCCATGGAATAACTTATTGATGGACACAAAGGAGCCATACTTGAGGCGAGGTTTTCTCACTAAATTTTGTGTACATCTTTGGACTACTTCTTTGACCTAGATGGACAGTTACTTGTTTCCTATTTCACTCCTTTCTAGGTTCACAGTCTAGCCTGAATGAAGCTATAATGAGCCTTGCAGCTGCTAAGCTGATCAAAGTCAAGAGATCACAGTCCATTCTCTACATGATGCCTCAGACAGCAAAGAAACTCGTTCCTTTCCTGATGGAGAATACAGAGAACTTACATAATAAACCTGGCAGACCCCGGGCCATGTGAGTTGGATTGATGATATTCTGTTCTACTCAGATCTCTTACTAATGTAGCTCCCTAACCTCTCTACACAGCCTACTTCCAGGACAATTGCTTTAGAAACATAACATGGACTGTGTGATCTATATCCTCAAATGTCACAATTTTTAAAATTGTTTTCAGGGGGTTTATTTGCCTGTACTTGTGTGTGCGTAGATGTGTTTGTAAGTATGTGTACCCACATGTGGAGGTCAAAGAATAACTTCAGGTCCTGGTTCCCTTGGGCACCATCCATTTTCTGGTTTTATTTGTTTGCTTTTTGAGACGGGAACTCTCACTGGGATTTGTCTGATTAGGACAGGTTGTCTGGCCAGTCAGGTCTAGGAATCCACCTGTCTCCGGCTCCCGAGAGCTATGATTACAGACTTGTACTTCTATACCCAGTTTTAAACAAACATGGGATATGGGGAGCAGACCGAGGACTTCATGTTTTTTGTGAAGTAAGCACTTATTTCCATAATCCTGTCACCAATTAATTCTCAGCACATTTTGAATGAAGTTGCAACTCACTTTGGTCCCCATAAGACATGTGTGTACTCATCCGGTGTTGGACATCATCTTGTCCCTCTGTTTTCTTCCCTCCAGCAGCTCTGTCCTTCTGCTACTTGATTTTCATATGCTCACACATGCCTCTGGGACACTGCATTGGCTTTTTGCTTGTCTGAAATGTCCTTCCTTCAAATCTTCACACATTTCCCCACCTCTCTCTTTGCTGGGTTCTCACAGTCTCATTTTTATTCCCATTGATACTTCTTTTCAGAGCACCTCATCAAAAGCCACTTACAATTATTATGAAAACTAATTTTTATTTCCTTTATTGTGTTTTCATTAGCTGAAATCAGCTTATTTTAAAAAAAATCATATATCTACCTATGTGTTGCTAGAAGCCTGCCAGAATATTTAGATTTCCTTAGGGGTAAGGATATTGAGTGAGTGAGATGTCTCAGTGGGCAAAGGCACTTGGGACAAAGCTGATAACCTGAGTTCAGTCCTTGAGACCCACATGGTGGAAGGAGAGAACCTGCTATCACAGGCTGTCCTCTGACCTCTACACGTGTCCCCAACAATCAATAAATAAATGTAGAAAAAAAGAGCAAGAATTCTTTTTGTGTTGTTCAGAGAGAGAGAGAGAGAGAGAGAGAGAGAGAGAGAGAGAGAGAGAGATCTTCAATAGGCAGAATGGTATCCAACATATAGTAAGTTCTGGTATTGGAAATGAAAATATACTCACATCAATTCCTCCTTTTCATCCTGTGCCTCCCTTGATCCTTTTCAAACTTATGGACTCTTTTCCTTTAACTTTATTGTTACACATGTGTGTATGTTCACACACAAACATACAACATGCTCAGTGTGTTTAGTGTTACTTGTAGGTATATGATTTCATGGCTGACCAATTGGTTGGAAAACTAATGAGGAGGCTCATCCTTGGGGAAGGCTATTTCTCCTGCTCTCAGAATTTGTTAGTTTCCTATAGTTCTTTAGAGGTATGGCCCATTGAGATTTTTTCCCACTTCCATGTTATCATGTCGATTGATGTTGGTTCTTAATAAATATGTGTTTAATCAATCAACTTCATAGAGGAAATGTTTTCCAGTTGAGAACATTTAGGCAAATTTGTGGTGATATTTTATTTGTGCTGAAATGTGGTGATATTTTATTTGTGCTTTGATCGATAAAGCTTGCCTGGAGAATCAGAGGAAAAAGCCATTAGAGTAAACAAAGAAGTCAGGCAGTGATAGCACTTGCCCTTAATCCTATCACTTAGCAGGCAGGATCTCTGTGTGTTCAAGTCCACACTAGGGAACAGAGCCAATTGTGATGACACATGCCTTTAATCCCAGTACCAACCATAGAGACTTGGAGGTCTGTACAGACAGATAGAAAGTGACAGAGCTATGTAGGAAGAGGAAGTGAGGTAGCTGGGTTAAGAGAGCCAATGAGAGGGCAGAAAAGACTGAGTAGACAGGAAGTGACGCCATTTGGAAGCTGCAGAGTTGGTGAGGTAAGGTTGGCTGGTGGCTTTTCCTGTTTCCCTGATCTAAGGCTTTCACCTCTATATTTGGCTCTGTGTTTTTTATTTATAAGATCATTTAGAAATTCATCTACACAAATTATATATTTTCCTCCAATGATTTCCAGAGTTGCACAGAGCATCACTGAAAACTGATGGGAACTTGATGTGCAGATGTTCAATCCCATGGGCCCTCTGGTTCAGTGTGCCTGGAAGAACTTTGATCACACTGTAAAGGGCATTAGAACTCAGAGAGCACCTCCTCCCCACCAGAGTAGTACTGGGTCCATTTGTCAGGGGACAGTCAGGACAGGAGATTTTTTTTTATATTTAAAATTTTTTTATTCATTTTATATACCAACTACAGATCCCCCTCTCATCCCTGCTCCTGCTCCCCCTGCCGTCCTCCCCCCAATCCACCCCCATTCCCTCCTCCCAAAGGGTAAGTCCTCCCATGGGGGGACAGCAAAGCCTGGTACATTCAGTTGAGGTAGGACCAAGCCCCTCCTCCCTGCATCAAAGGTCTGTTTGAGTTGGAGTTTTCTTTCTTTTTTTATTTTTTATTCATTTTACATACCAACCACAGATCCCCCTCTCATCCCTCTTCTCACTACCTGGCCTTCCCTTCCCCCGCCCCCCTCCCCGTCCTCCAACAGGGTAAGTTCTCCCATTGGGGGACAGCTAAGCCTGGTACACTCAGTTGAGGCAGGACCAAGCCTCTCCCCACTATATCAGGGGTAAGCAAGGTGTCCTAACATAGGTAATGGGATCCAGAAAGCTGGCTCATGTACCAGGGATAGATCCTGGTCACACTGCCATGGGGCCCCTCAAACAAGCCCAGCTACACAGCTGTCTCCCATATGCAGAGGGTCTAATGTGGTCCCCTGCAGGTTCCACAGCTGTCAGTCTAAAGTTCGTGAGTTCCTTTGAACTTGGTTCACTTGTCTCTGTAGGTTTCCCCATCATGATCTTGACTCCCCTTGCTCATGTAATCCCTCTTCCCTCTCTTCGACTGGACTCTCAGAGCTTGGCCTGGTGCATGGCTGTGGATCTCTGCATCTGATTCCATCAGTTACTGGATGAAGGCTCTAGGATGACAATTAGGGTATTTATCAATCTGATTACCAGGGTAAGCCAGTTCAGGCACCCTCACCACTGTTGCTAGTAGTCTAATCTGGGGTTGTCCTTGTGGATTCCTGGGAATTTCCCTAGCACCAGGTTTCTCCTTACCCCATAATGTCTCCCTCTATCAAGATATCTCTTTCATTGCTCTCCCACTCTGTCCCTCCGCCAGCTCAACCATCCCATTCCCTCATGTTCTCATCCCCCATCCCCTACCCTTTATTGCCCCCCCATCCCCAGTTTATTCATCCAGATCTCCTCTGTCTCCCCATCCCAAGGTGATCTGTATATCCCTCTTAGGGTCCCAGGAGACTTTTTTTTATGGTTCACGACAGAGAATAGGCTCTGATGGTGGAATGGCTTGTTCACCATGAGGATGATGAAGGGCATGGTTGTGACCAGAGTCTGGATCCTCTGGTTATGCATACTGAGAGGAATTTTTACCTCATTGCAGGAGTCTTCACACTTTAGTTTCCATAGAAGGAGCTATCTGCATGACATGCTGTTTACCCTTTAAACTTCCACTTTACATTTTATTCAATATGGCAGTCAAAGACTCTCAGATACCAGTATTGAAGTTTTCATGATATGAGGGTTGGGAAGAAGGCTTAGTCTATAAAGCACCTCCAATGCAAGCCTGAAGATTTGAGTTAAGATCCCTAGAATATCCATATGTGATAATGTGCCTGTTATCCTGGTGCTGATGTAGTAGAATCAAGAAGATCACAGGGGATCACTGGACAGCTAGTGAATAGGTAAACTCCAGGATCAGTGAGTGAGGCTGAGCAAGATTGAGAAAAGCACCCAACATCTCTCTCACACACACACACACACACACACACACACACACACACACACACACACGATTCCATGCTTCTAAAGTCGTGGTTTGCTCCTTGCTAGCATGTGCTTTTGAGTACTTATTCTTTATTTGTCCATTTTCTTATCTGTATGATGTCACATGCTCTATTTCCTTTAGGGAGGTGGGTCACAGCAATGTTGAGAACAGCACTGAGTTTTTGTGAAGATTTAACTGCTTATGTTGCTTATGTCCTGGGTACTTGTAAGACAAAATCTCTTATAATATTAATTTCTGTCTTCTGATAGAATGGTTATTAACCCATCCCTTCTAAAGAGGACAACAGGGGGACAGATGGGCATTAACTTAAGTTAGCTGCCTACTGTCACATGGCTAACCAGACCCTGCCAAGCTGATGCACACCATCACTGGAGTTCTCATACCTCACAGTAGGGTTTTATGGGGAGGGACAAATATTTCACTGTGCATGATATTTAGGGCTGCTCTTTTTCTTTTTTTCCCTGAACAGCAACCAAGAGATGTTTAAACTCTCATCACTAGATGTTACCCATGCTGCCTTGGTGGATAAATTCTGGCATTTTGGTGGCAACGAGAGGAGCCAGAGATTCATTGAGCGCTGTATCCAGATCTTTCCTAGCTCATGTCTTCTGGGTCCTGAAGGAACCCCTGTGTCTTGGGCTCTGATGGACCAAACTGGAGAAATGCGAATGGCAGGCACTGTGCCTGATTACCGGGCACAAGGTCTCATCTCCCACATCATTCATACTCAGACTTTGGTTATGGATGAACTTGGCTACCCTGTGTATAATCATACAGACAGAGCCAACAAAATTATACAGAAAATGAGTCGTACTCTGCAACATGTCCCTATGCCCTGTGACTGGAATCAGTGGAATTGTGTACCTCTGTAACTCTGGTGCTGAACCCTTGGCTGTGTTGGGTAGGCTGTAATAAGCTGGAGGAGTGGATGGTGAACATAGATAAAACACACATTGTAATGAACAATAAAGGAATGGGCATTGCTTGGCCTCTGGGGAAGCAGTATGAATGGCCAACAGTATACCATAGTCCCTGCCCTCATAATAGCTTTCAGATCCAGCAGATGTAGCATGGCCAGACCTGTCCACTGAGCTACTGGCTTTGTTCAGTTTTCTACACTCTGGATGTCAGTGACACTTCTATTCAGCTGCACATTACTATCCTCATGTGGCTTATTGCCCATGATCAGATGTGTCAGGATATGGTGCTGACTTGTAAATAGTGTATGCTTTTCTCTCTCACTCTTTCCTTTGTTTAGGAGCTAGAGTATGCCTCATTAACAGGTACTTTGATTGCTTCACTGGTAGACCATTGATTTCTGTTTAATAACTATGCTAAATACTGCATGAATAAATATATGATAGAAGTTGGATATGGTCTCTGGAAGACTAATTTTTTTTTTTTTACAATATAATTCAACTTTACATATCAGCCATAAA